>JAJOOS010019074.1:0-14285 GCA_029582725.1 Solanum chiquidenum
ATGTAGAGGTGTGCGTTGGACAAGTATTTTGTAAATGAGCTTGGCTCTTGTTCTATGATGTCATTTTGAAATGGTTTGCCCTTAGTCCCTATTTCCCGTTAATTAATGTTGAATGTACTTCCGCGACCGATGAAGTGTGATGACAAGTTTGAGAGGCTTGTTTGGGGTTCCTTCGGATTCCTCATTCGCCATGTCACGTCTAGGCCCTAGGCTTGGGTCGTGACACTACCGACCACTGCCGCCAGAGACACAAAGAACCAATGGAATTTCTATGTCGTTCTTATCCAGAAAGTCATCCAGAACCAATAATCAGATGGATGTTAAATTATTAAAATAATCAAAGAAAAATTTAGAGAGAAAGCAATCCCTCTGTAAAAGCAAAAAATAAATTCAATACACTTATGATATTTTCAAGAAATCATAAAGTAACAGTTGTGTCACCATTAATGTCCCCCAAGCTCAGCGTCTATCAAGAAGCTCTTGGTTTTCCCATAAATTCAAACAAATAAATAGTAAAACCCACCAAAAAAAACTCCAAAAATTAAAAATGAATTTCACTTGAAACAGAAATAAACAAACAAAATAAGCCAAATTCCCAAATTTCTCTGAGCAGTGAAATGGGTACTTACAGAAACAGACATAATGCGTTCCATAATAAGTTGTAAAGTTTCAGAAGATGCAAAAGAAAACAAGTTGCCGAAAACAATGACAGATTCATCTAACTCGACGGCAATATCCTCCGGTATAGTACCACTACTACTCTCAATATAAGAAGGGGCAGCAGAAAAAAGTGATTTAGGTAAAACTTGAGGAGGAGCTAAAGCTTTAGAGACTTCAAAAGTAGAGAGCCTCCAAGAACGAGATAGAAATTTCATGGATTCTTTTGGTGTCTCTGGCGGCGGTGGCCGGTACATTGGTTGAACTTGGTCCATAGTTTATTTGTGGGTAAATCGGGTGGGTTATATGGGTTATGGGCGGGTTTTTGAAATTTGGGTTAAATGGGTTATGGGCGGGTTTTTGAAATTTGGGTTAAATAATTAGTCAATCTGGATTGTGGCTTAAGATTGCGCCACGTGTACACACAGAGTGTTCCGTTAGTGGGAGGGGCAAATGTGCACTGATTATTGGACGGCAAGGGCTCTGGTGGACGAAAAGTTTGACGGAGGGTATTGGCATACCATTTTCGAAAGTTCGGGGGTATATTTATCCTTTTTCCATAAATAAAAATAGAAACCTTAAATTAAACTATTTAATAATTTTTATTTTATTTTATTTTTTCGGCAAATCCCGAAAATGAGAAATTAATAATAAATACGAAATATATGAAAAAAAATATAAAATTAAATCCAAAAATTCACAAATAAATATAGTAACCTTAAATTCAACAACTTCAACAACTTTTTTAAATTTTTAATTTTTTTTGGTAAATCCCGAAACTAAGTAATTAATTAATAAAAAATAGGAAAAATATGAAAAAAATATAAAATTAACACAAAAAATTCACAAATAAATATAGAACCTTAAATTCAACAATTTCATAAATTTTTTTAATTTTCATTTTTTTCGGTCATTCTCGAAAATTAATAATTCATTAATAAAAAATATTATATTAACCCGAAAAATTCACAAATAAATATAGTTACCTCAAATTCAACATTTTTTAAATTTTTATTTATTGGTATATCTCAAAAATAGGTAATAAATAATAAAATATAGCAAAAATATGAAAACACTTCTAAACATGTGAAACTAATGATGCGTGTAGGCCTTGGCCGATGTTGCCTGCCGTTGGCTGATGCATGCAGGCCACAACCGATGTCGCCCAGCTGATGCGCAAACGCCATGGCTGATGCGTCCAGGCCAAGCATGCCATTGGCCAACGTCATTTTCCCGATGCGCACACGCCACAGTTGATGCGTGTAGGCCTTGGCCGATGACGCCTGTCATTGGCCGATGCACGCAGGCAACGGATGGAGACGCCCGGCCGATGCGCACACGCCACGGCTGATGCGTGCAGGCCTTGGCTGATGTTGTATGCCGTTGGCCGACGTCATTTGCCAGATGCGGACATGCCACGTCCGATGCGTGCAGGCCTTGGCTGATGCCGCCAGCCATTGGGTGACGCCGCTTGCCCGATGCCCACATGCCTCGTCCAATGCGTGGCCCAATTGGAGCTCTTTATTCTGTTGCGCGGATTCTGACTTAGAGGAGTAGGCATCGTTTGACCCAAATATGCACGTTCTAAGGTACAGACACATAATAACTTTCACAAATAAAAAATAGGAAAATTATGAAATTTTTTTATAAAATTAACCCCAAAAATTCACAAACAAATATAGTTACTTCAAATTCAACAATTTTAACAATTTTTTTAATTTTTATATTTCGGTAAATCTCGAAAATGAGTAATAAATAATAAAATATAGGAAAAATATGAAAACACTTCTAAACATGTGAAACTACTGATAGACTATATATTTGTACAAATAATAGATGTTTCAATATCGTACGAACCGAAAACATAATAAAGATTGGTATGAATGAACCATGTGAGGCGGAAACGTTGAGAATAGATTATGGAAAATAGAGGAATATGTCGTTATGCATGAAGGGTGTTTCACGCTTTTTTTTATTTTTGTACGGCATAGATATCTGCATGTTGTCGACTAGACCTCGACAAATGTCACCGCGTGCAACGTCGCTCGTCTAACAATTGAAAGCCAAGATGATGCAGGTATGCCACGTCTGACGTCAGCAGACCGATGTGTGCAGGCTACGGACGATGCTGGTAGGACACGTTCGACGTCGGCTGACCGATGTGTGCAGGCTACGGATGATGACGACAGGACACGTTCGACGTCGCCTAGCCGATGTGTGCAGGCCAAGGATGATGCGGCAAATCCACGTCCGGCATCGGTAGATCGATGTGTACGCTACGGATGATGGTGGCAGGGCACATCTGACGTCGGTTGACAGATGTGTGCAGGCCATGGACGATAGTGGCAGCCCACGTCCGACGTCAGCTAACTGTTGTGTGCAGGTCAAAGACGATGCGAGCAGGCCATGCTCGACGTCGCCTCGCCGATGTGTGCAGGCCACGGACGATGCAGCAAAGCCACGTTCGGCGTCGGCAGATTGATGTGTGTAGGATACGGATGATGCTGGCAAGCCACATCTGACGTCGGCTGACAGATGTGTGCATGCCACGGAAGATAGTGGCAGCCCACGTCCGACGTCGGCTGATCGTTGTGTGCAGGTCAAAGACGATGCGAGCAGGCCACGTCTGATGTCAGCTGACCAAGTTGTGCTGGCCACGTCTGACGTCGTCTGAACGATGTGTGCAGTCCAAGAACAATGTGGTCAGGCCATGTCAGACCTCTGCAGACCGATGTGTGAAGGCTACGGACGATACTGCAGTCCATATCCGACGTCGGCTGACCGATGTGGCATTCTACGGACGATAGTGGCAGCCCACGGCCGACGTCAGCTGACCGTTGTGTGCAGGATAAAGGTGATGCGTGGAGGCCACGTCCGACGTCGGCTGACCAACTTGTGTAGGCAACGATCGTTGTGGCCAAGCCACGTCCGACATCGACTCTCCGATGTGTGCAGGCTACGGACGATACTGGTATGGCACGTCCGACGTCGGTAGGTTGATGTGTGCAGACCACGTCCGACGTCGGCAGACCGATGTCGGCAGACCGATGTGTGCAGACCACGTCCGATGTTGGCTTACCGTTGTATGCAAGCCAAAGGCAATGCGAGCAGGCCACATATGACGTTGGCTGACCAAGTAGTGCAGGCCACGAAAGATGCGGCCAGGCCATGTTCTACATCGGTAGACTGATGTGTGCAGACCACATTCGACGTCGGCAGACCAATGTCGGCAGACCGATGTGTGCGGACCACATCCGACATTGGCTTACCGTTGTCTGGAAGCCAAAGGCAATGCGAGCAGGCAACATATGACGTTGGCTGACCAAGTTGTGCAGGCCACGAACGATGCGGCCAGGCCACATCCTACGTCGGTATATCGATGTGTGCAGGCCACGAACGATGTATCCAGCCACGTCCGACGTCGGCTGACCGATCTGTCCAGGCTACGGACAATGCTAGCAGGCCACGTTCGACATCGGCTAACTGATGTGTGCAGGTCGCAGATGATAGTGGTAGCCCACGTCCGACTTCGACTGACTGTTGTGTGCAGGCAAAATGAGATGTGGGAAGGCCACGTCCGACGTCAGTTGACCGTTGTGTGCAGGCTAAAGGAGATGCGGGCAGCCCACACACGACCTCTGCTGACCGATGTGTGTAGGCCCAGGGCGATGCAGGAAGGCCACGCTCGATGATGATTGAGCAATGTGCACATGCCATGGTCGATGCGGGAAATCCACGACCGAAGTCGTTTGAGCGATGTGCACAGGACACGACCAATGAGGGCAGTCCACGACTAATGTCGCCTGGCCGATGACTCCTGACGTTGGTCGACGTCAGATGTGTGTAAAAATCGGCTGATGCTGCCTGCCTTTAACCGGTGCCGATGTCGCTCAGCCGATGTGCACACGCCACTATTGATGCGTGCAGGCGTTGGTTGCTGCTGCCTGCCATTGGCCGACGTCACTTGCCAGATGCGCACATGCCACAACGGATGCTCCCAGGCCTTGGCTGATGCCGCCTGCCGTCGGCCATCGCTGATGTCGGCCACCTTATGCGCACACACCAGGAATGATGCGTGCAGGCGTTAACTAATGCCGCATGCCGTTGGCCGAAGTCACTTTCCAGATGCGCACATGCCACATCAGATGCCCCATGGCCTTGGCTCATGCCGCCTGCCATTGGTCGACATCGCATGGCCGAAGTGCGCAGGTCACGGTCGATGTCGCCCAACCGATGCGCACACGCCACGGTTTATGCGTGCAGGCCTTGGCTAATGTCACATGCCGTTGGCCGATGGATGCAGGCCACAACTGATGTGTCCCAGTCGATGCGCACACACCACAGTTGATGCGTGCAGGCTTTGGCTGATGTCGCCTGATGTTGGCCAATGCATGCAGGCCACAGCCGATGTCGCCCAGTCGAAGTGCACAAGCCATGGCGGATGAGTTCAGGCCAAACATGTTGTTTGCCAACGTTGTTTTCCTGATGCGCACACGTCACGGTTGATGCGTGCAGGACTTGGCCGATGTCGCTTTTCGTTGGTCGTTGCACCAGGTAACGACTGGTGACACCCGAGCGATGCGCACACGCCACGGCTGATGCGTGCAGGCCTTGGCTGATGGGTGCAGGCGTTGGCTGATGTTGTATGTCGTTGGTCGACGTCATTTTCAAGATGCGGACATGCCACGTCCGATGCGTGCATGCCTTAGCTGATCTCGCCTGCTGTTGGCCAACGCCCTTGCCCGAGGTCCACATGCTCCGGCCAAGTGCGCCGGTCACGGTTGATGTCGCCAAGCCGATGCTCACACGCCACGGTTGATGCATGCAGGATTTGGCAGATGTCGCCTGCCGTTGGCCGATGCTTGGAGGCCACAGTCAATTTCGCCCAGCTGATGCGCAAAGGCCATGGCTGATGCATCCAGGCCAAACATGCCATTGACAACGTTGTTTTCCCGATGCACACACGCCATGGTTGATGCGTGTAAGCCTTGGCCGATGTCTCTTGTCGTTGGCCGATGCACGCAGGCAATGGATGGAGACGCCAGGTAGATACGCACACGCCACGGCTGATGCGTGTAGGCCTTGGCTGATGTTCTATGCCGTTGGCCGACGTCATTTCCCATATGCGGACATGCCACGTCCGATGCGTGCAGGCCTTGGCTGACGCCGCTTGCCCGATGCCCACATGCCTCGTCCGATACGTGGCCCAATTGGAGCTCTTTATTTGTTTGCGCGGATTCTGACTTAGAAGAGTAGGCATCGTTTGACCCAATTATGCACGTTCTAAGGTACAAACACATAATAACTTTCACAAATATAAAATAGGAAATTAATGAAAAAAATATAAAATTAACCCCAAAAATTCACAAATAAATATAGTTACCTAAAGTTCAACAATTTTAACAATATTTTAAATTTTTATATTTCGGTAAATCTCAAAAATGAGTAATAAATAATAAAATATAGGAAAAATATGAAAATTCTCGAAAACACTTCTAAACATGTGAAACTAATGATAGACTACATATTTGTACAAATAATAGATGTTTCAATATCGTACGAACCGTAAACATAATAAAGATTGGTACGAATGAACCACGTGAGGTGGAAACATTGAGAATAGATTATGGAAAATAGATGAATATGTCGTTATGTATGAAGGGTGTTTCACGCTTTTTTTTATTTTTGTACGGCATAGATATCTGCATGATGTCGAGTAGACCTCGACAAATGTCGTCGCGTGCGATGTCGCTCGTCTAACAATTGAAAGCCAAGATGATACGGGTAGGCCACATATGACATCAGCAGACCGATGTGTGCAGGCTACGGACGATGCTGGCAGGCCAAGTTCGACATCGGCTGACTGATGTGTGCAGGCTACGGACGAGGACGACAGGACACGTTCGACGTCGCCTAGCCGATGTGTGCAGGCCACGGACGATGCGGCAAAGCCACGTTCGGCGTCGGCAGATCGATGTGTGTAGGCTACGGATGATGCTGGCAGGCCACATCTGACGTCGGCTGACAGATGTGTGCATGCCACGGACGATAGTGGCAGCCCACGTCCGACGTCGGCTGATCGTTGTGTGCAGGTCAAAGACGATGCGAGCAGGCCACGTCCGACGTCAGCTGACCAAGTTGTGAAGGCCACGTCTGACGTCGGCTGAACGATGTGTGCAATCGAAGAACAATGTGGTAAGGCCATGTCAGACCTCTGCAGACCGATGTGTGAAGGCTACGGACGATGCTGCAGGCCACATCCGACGTCGGCTAATCGATGTGTGCAAGCCACTGACAATAGTGGCAGCACACGTTCCATGTCGGCTGACCATTGTGTGCAGGTTAAAGGAGATGCGAGGAGGCTACATCCGACGTCGGGTGACCAAGTTGTGCAGGCCACGAACGATGCGGCCAGGCCACGTCCAACGTTGCTAGACTGATGTGTGCAGGCCACGAATGATGTAGCCAGGCCACGTCCGACGTCGGCTGACCGATGTGATCAGGCTACGAGCGATGCTGGCAGGCCACGTCTGACGTCGGCAGATTGATGTGTGCGGGCTACAGATGATGCTGGCAGGACATATTTGACGTCGGCTGACCGATGTGTGAAGGCAACAGACGATAGTGACAACCCACGTTCGACGTCGGCCAACTGTTGTGTGCAGGTCAAAGGTGATGCGAGCAGGCCACGTCTGACGTCAGCTGACCAAGTTGTTCTGGCCACGTCTGACATCGGCTGACCAATGTGTGCAATCCACGAACAATGCGGACAGGCAATGTCCGACCTCTGCAGAGCGATGTGTGAAGACTACGGATGATACTGCAGGCCACATCCGACGTCTGCTGACCGATGTGTGCAGGTCACGGACGATAGTGGCAGCCCACGTCCAACTTCGGCTGACCGTTGTGTGCAGGCTAAAGGAGATGCGTGGAGGCCACGTCTGACGTCGGCTGACCAAGTTGTGTAGGCCATGATCGTTGTGGCCAAGCCACGTCTGACTTTGGCAGACCGAAGTGTGCAGGCTACGGACGACGTCTGACGTCGGCAGACCGATGTGGCAGACCACGGACGATAGTGGTAGCCGACGTCCGACGTTGGCTGACCGTTGTGTGCTAGCCAAAGGCAATGCGAGAAGGACACATATGACGTTGGCTGACCAAATTGTGCAGGCCACGAATTATACAACCAAGCCACGTCCAACGTCGGTAGACCGATGTGTGCAGGCCACGAACAATGCGTCTAGCCAAGTCCGACGTCGGTTGACCGATGTGATCAGTCTATGGACAATGCTGGCATGCCACGTTCGACATCGACTAACCAATGTGTGCAGGCCACAGATGATAATGGCAACCCACATCCGACGTCGACTGACTGTTGTGTGCAAGCAAAATGAGATGTGGGCAGGCCACGTCCGACGTCAGCTGACCATTGTGTGCTGGCTAAAGGAGATGCGGGCAGCCCACGCACGACCTCGGCTGACCGATGTGTGCCGTCCCAGGGCTATGCGGGAAAGCCACGCCTGATGACGATTAAGCGATGTGCACAGGCCACGGTTGATGCGGGAAGTCCACGGCCAAAGTCGTTTGAGCGATGTGCACAGGACACGACCAATGAGGGCAGTCCATGACCAATGTCGCCTGGTCGATGATGCCTGACGTTGGTCTGATGCTGCCTGCCATTAGCCGGCACCGATGTCGCTCAACCGATGCGCACACGCCACTACGATGAATGCAGGCCTTGGTTGTTGCTGCCTGCCAATGGCCGACGTCACTTGCCAGATGCGCACATGCCACATCAGATGCTCCCAGGCCTTGAATGATGCCGCCTGCCATCGGCCGACGCTGATGTCGGCCACCCGATGCGCACACACCAGGACTAATACGTGTAGGAGTTAGCTGATGCCGCCTACCGTTGGCCGAAGTCACTTGCCAGATGGGAACATGCCATATCAGATGCCCCCAGGCCTTGGCTCATGCAGCCTGCCATCGGTCGACATCGCATGGCTGAAGCGCGCAGGTCACGGGCGATGTCGTCCAGCCGATGCGCACACGCCACGGTTGATACATGCAGGCCTTGGCTTATGTCACATGCCGTTGGCCGATGGATGCAAGCCACAACCGATGTCTCCCAGCCAATGCGCACATGCCACGGTTGATGCGTGCAGGCTTTAGCTGATGTCCCTTGCCGTTGGCCGATGCATACAGGCCACAACCGATGTCACCCAGCCAATGCGCACACGCCATGGCAGATGAGTCCAGGCCAAGCATGTTGTTTGCCAACGTTGTTTTCCTGATGTGCACACGCCACGATTGATGCGTGCAGGACTTGGCCGATGTGGCTTTTCGTTGGTCGATGCACCAGGTAACGACTGGAGATGCCCGACCGATGCGCACACGCCACGGCTGATGCGTGCAGGACTTGGCTAATGTTGTATGCCATTGGCCGATGTCATTTTCCAAATGCGGACATGCCACGTCCGATGCGTGTAGGCCTTGGCTGATGCCGCCTGCCATTGGCTGACGCAGCTTGCCCGATGCCCACATGCCTCGTCCGATGCGTGGCCGAATTGGAGCTTTTTATTCCGTTGCGCGGATTTTGACTTAGAGGAGTAGGCATCGTTTGACCCAAATATGCACGTTCTAAGGTACAAACAGATAATAACTTTCACAAATAAAAAATAGGAAAATTATGAAAAAAAAATATAAAATTAACCCCAAAAATTCACAAATAAATATATTTACCTCAAATTCAACAATTTTAACAATTTTTAAAATTATTATATTTCTGTAAATCTCGAAAATGAGTAATAAATAATAAAATATAGGAAAAATATGAAAAACTTTTAAAACACTTCTAAACATGTGAAACTAATGATAGACTACATATTTGTACAAATAAAAGATGTTTCAATAACCTACGAACCATAAACATCATAAAGATTGGTACGAATGAACCACGTGAGACGGAAACGTTGAGAATAGATTATGGAAAATAGATGAATATGTCATTATGCATGAAGGGTGTTTCACGCTTTTTTAATTTTTGTACGGCATAGATATTTGCATGTTGTCGACTAGACCTCGACAAATGTCATCGTGTGCGACGTCGCTCGTCTAAGAATTGAAAGCCAAGATGATGCGGGTAAGCCACGTCTGATGTCAGCAGATCGATGTGTGCAGGATACGGATGATGTTGGCAGGCCACGTTCGACATCAGCTGAACGATGTGTGCAGGCTACGGACAATGACGATAGGACACGTTCGACGTCGCCTGGCCGATGTGTGAGGGCCACAGACGATGCGGCAAAGCCACGTCCGGCATCGGCAGATCGATGTGTGTAGGCTACGGATGATGCTGGTAGGCTACAACTGACGTCGGCTGACCGATGACGCCTGATCGATGACGCCTGATGTTGGTCGACATCAGATGCGTGTAAAAATAAGATGATGTTGCCTGCCGTTATCCGACGCCGATGTGCACACGCCACTACTGATTCGTGCAGGCCTTGGCTCATGTCGCCTGCCGTTGGTCTACATCGCATGGCCGAAGCGCACATGTCACGGTCTATGTCACCCAGCCGATGCGCACACGCCACGGTTGATGCGTGCAGGCCTTGCCTGATGTCACATGCCGTTGGCCGATGGATGCAGGCCACAACCGATGTCTCCCAGCCGATGCGCACACGCCACAGTTGATGCGTGCAGGCTTTGGTTGTTGTCGCCTGCCGTTGGCCGATGCATGCAGGCTACAACGGATGTCGCCCAGCCGATGCGCACACGTCGTGGCGAATGAGTCCAGGCGAAGCATGCTGTTTGCCAACTTTGTTTGCCTGATGCGCACACGCCATAGTTGATGCATGCAGGACTTGGCCGATGTCGCGTTTCATTGGTCGTTGCAGTAGGTAATGACTGGTGACGCCCGACCGATGCGCACACGCCACGGCTGATGCGTGCAGGCCTTGGCTGATGTTGTATGCCGTTGGTCGAAGTCATTTTCAAGATGTGGATATGCCACGTCCGATGCGTGCAGGCCTTGGCTGATGCCGCCTGTCGTTGGCCGACGCCGCTTGCCCGAGGCCCACATGCCCCGGCCAAGCGCGCCGATCACGGTTGATGTCGCCCAGTCGATGCTCACACGCCACAGTTGATGCATGCAGGCCTTGGCCGATGTCGCCTGCCGTTGTCCGATGCATCCAGGCCTTGGCCGATGTCGCCTACCGTTGTCCGATGCATGCAGGCCACATCCGATGTGCAAAGGCCATGGCTGATGCGTCCAGACCAAGCATGCCATTGACAACGTTGTTTTCTCGATGCACACACGGCACAGTTGATGCGTGTAGGTCTTGGCCGATGTCACCTATCGTTGGCCGATGCACGCAGGCAACGGATGGAGATGCCCGGCCGATGCACACACGCCACGGCTGATGCCGCCTGCCATTGGCTGACCAAGTTGTGCAGGCCACGAACGATGCGGCCAGGCCACATCCGACGCCGGTAGACCGATGTGTGCAGGCCATCAAAATTCTCGAAAACACTTCTAAACATGTGAAACTAATGATAGACTACATATTTTTACAAATAATAGATGTTTCAATAGCGTACGAATCGTAAACATAATAAATATTGGTACGAATAAACCACGTGAGGCGGAAACATTGAGAATAGGTTATGGAAAATAGATGAATATGTCGTTATACATGAAGGGTGTTTCACGATTTTTTTTATTTTTTTACGGCATAGATATCTGCATGTTGTCGACTAGACCTCGACAAATGTCGCCACGTGCGACGTCGCTCGTCTAACAATTGAAAGCCAAGATGATGCGGGCAGGCCACGTCTGACGTCAGCAGACCGATGTGTGCAGGTTACGGACGATGCTGGCAGACCACGTTCGACGTCGGCTGACCGATATGTGCAGGCTACGGACGATGACGACAGGACACGTTCGATGTCGCCTGGCCGATGTGTGCAGGTCACGGATGATGTGGCAAAGCCATGTTCGGCGTCGGCAGATCGATGTGTGTAGGCTACGGATGATGCTGGCAAGCCACATCTGACGTCGGCTGACAGATTTGTCCCGGCCACGAACGATAGTGGCAGCTGACGTCCGACATCGGCTGACCGTTGCGTGCAGGTCAAAGACGATGCGAGCAGGCCACGTCTGACGTCAGCTGACCAAGTTGTGCAGGCCACGTCTGACGTCGGCTGAACGATGTGTGCAGTCCCAGAACAATGTGGCCAGGCCATGTCCGACCTCTGCAGACCGATGTGTGAAGGCTACGGACGATGCTTCAGGCCACATCCGACGTCGGCTGACCGATGTGAGCAGGCCACGGACAATAGTGGCAGCACACATTCCACGTCGGCTGACCGTTGTGTGTAGGTTAAAGGGGATGAGGGCAGGCGACGCCCGACGTCGACTGACCAAGTTGCGCAGTCCATGAACGATGCAGCCAGGCCACGTCCAATGTCGCCAGACCGATGTGTGCGGGCCACGAATGATGTAGCCAGGCCACGCCCGACGTCGACTGATCGATGTGATTAGGCTACGAATGATGCTGGCTGGCCACGTTGGACGTCGGCTAACCGATGTGTGCAGGCCACAGACGATAGTGGCAGCCCACGTCCGATGTCGACTGACTGTTGTGTGCAGGCAAAAGAAGAAGTGGGCAGGCCACGGTCGACGTCGGATGACCATTGTGTGCAGGCTAAGGGAGATGTGGGCAGGCCACGCTTGATGTCGGCTAACCGATGTGTGCAAGCCAAGGGTGATACGGGAAGGCCACGCCCGAAGATGATTGAGCGATGTGCACAGTCCACGATCGATGCAAGAAGTCCACGGTAAAGTCGATTGAGCTATGTGAACAAGACACAACCAATGCGGGTAGTCCACGACCAATGTCACCTGACCGATGACGCCTGACGTTGGTCGACCTCAGATGCGTGTAAAAATCGGATAATTTTGCATGCCGTTAGCCGATGCCGATGTGCACGTGCCAGTGCTGATGCGTGCAGGCCTTGTTGATGCCGCCTGCCGTTGATCGACATCGCATGGCCGTAGCGCGCAGGACACGGTCGATATCGCCCAGCCGAAGCGCACACTCCACGGTTGATGAGTGTAGGCCTTGACCAATTTTTCCTGCCGTTGGCCGATGCATGCAGGCCACAGCCGATGTCGTCCAGTCGATACGCACAGGCCATGGCTGATGCGTCCAGGACAAGCATGTCGCTTGCCAACGTCGTTTGCTAGATGCGCACATGCCACGGTTGATACGTGCAGGCCTTGGATGATATTTTCTGTCGTTGGGGGATGTACGCAGGCAACGACTGGTGACGCCCGACCGATGCACACACGCCACGGCTGATGCGTGCAGGCCTTGGCTGATGTTGTATGCCGTTGGCCGACGTCATTTGCTAGATGCGGACTTGCCACGTCCGATGCGGTTAGGCCTTGGATGATGTCCCCTGCCGTTGGCCGACGCCGCTTTCTCGATGCCCACATGCCTCTTCCGATGCGTGGCCCAATTGGAGATTTTAGATCCGTTGCGCGGATTCTGAATTAGAGGAGTAGGCATCGTTTGATCCAAATATGCACGTTCTAAGGTACAAACACATAATAACTTTCACAAATAACTTTTATATACATAAAATTAGAGTTTTCAACGTTTTTTTAAAAAAAAAAAAAAATTCCGCTAAATCCTAAAAATGAGTAATTAATTAATAATATATAGGAAAATATGATAAAAGTATAATATTAACGCTAAAAATTCATAAATAAAAATAGAAACCTTAAATTAGACTATTTAATAATTTTTATTTTATTTTATTTTTTCGGCAAATCCCGAAAATGAGAAATTAATAATAAATAGGAAAAATATGAAAAAGAATATAAAATTAAATCCAAAAATTCACAAATAAATATAGTAACCTTAAATTCAAAAACTTCCACAACTTTTTTTAATTTTTAATTTTTTTTTGTAAATCCCGAAACTAAGTAATTAATTAATAAAAAATAGGAAAAATATGAAAACAATATAAAATTAACGCCACAAATTCACAAATAAATATAGAAACCTTAAATTCAACAATTTCATAATTTTTTTTAATTTTCATTTTTTCGGTCATTCTCAAAAATTAATAATTAATTAATAAAAAATATAAAATTAACCCGAAAAATTCACAAATATATATAGTTACCTCAAATTCAACATTTTTAACATTTTCTTAATTTTTATTTATTGGTATATCTCGAAAATAGGTAATAAATAATAAAATATAGCAAAAATATGAAAACACTTCTAAACATGTGAAACTAATGATGCGTGTAGGCCTTGGCCGATGTTGCCTGCCGTTGGCCGATGCACGCAGGCCACAACCGATGTCGCCCAGCTGATGCGCAAACGCCATGGCTGATGCGTCCAGGCCAAGCATGCCATTGGCCAACGTCATTTTCCCGATGCGCACACGACACAGTCGATGCGTGTAGGCCTTGGCCGATGACGCCTGTCATTGGCCGATGCACGCAGGCAACGGATGGAGACGCCCGGCCGATGCGCACACGCCACGGCTGATGCGTGCAGGCCTTGGCTGATGTTGTATGCCGTTGGCCGACGTCATTTGCCAGATGC
>JAJOOS010019075.1:0-16666 GCA_029582725.1 Solanum chiquidenum
GCGAAAATTTTATGCAACAAAAAATAAAGTTGTTGCCAAAAGCTAAGTTAACGCAGCAATGTTTTTTGTTGCCATAAATAATATTTTGTTGTTAAAAGGAATCCAATTTTGACTTGTGAAAACATTTAGCAATAACTTTTTCTTGTTGCCATATATATATATATATATATATATATATACTAATTTGTATGGCAATATTATTTCAATATTGTTTATGAAAAGAATCATGTGTACGCTAATAATACTATAAAAGTGGGGCATAAGAGTATTGCAGGGGTAGTCATGTTCCTAAGAGACAGCATTTAGTTAAATTATTTTGAAATTTGAGTATTCATGACTCAACTCTTCACGGTAACAAAAATAATTTTTAGCGACAATAAAAATACACATTAATAAGACATATGTTTGAATTAAAAAATATATATATACATATTCATAAAGAGTGCTAAAGTCTTTACCAACATTAGCTAATTATCATTGAATCCAATGTTACTATAGGCTTTAAAAATATTTACAAAGAATGCTAATTATCGTTAAACATATTTATTTAGCAAGACCATTTTTGGTGTAGTGCTAGAAGCTTCTAACTTTTTTTTGGTTTTCCACCCGGTGTCTGGTACCCACATTAGAGCCCGACTAAATTCAGATTCGCACCAGGAAGTCCCACATTGGGGGCTTCTAGCTATTCTAGATACTTTTTGCAACTCTAAATAATTTCCTTGTGTTTCAATTGATGATTAAAATTTAAAAAAAAAATGAAAAAAAAACCTAGAATTAAAAGTTAAATTTGAAAGGGAAAAATTTGAGAATGAAAACTACAAATAAGTTCTAGAAGTTTACTTGCCTCAAATAATGAAGTAATCACTTCGGAACTTGAGTTTTTTCCTTCCGAACGGTATTCAAATTAACACAATTATTTAAACAAGTATACACAATAAGGTTTCTAATTTAACAACACTCATATCAATAATTTGGAAAATGGGGTCAAATTGACCCAAAACCCGCCAAAACGGCCCTTCATGATCGCTATGGGACTATCGCTAACATGACCAACCCTCCCCAAACGCGAGTGCACCAGACTAACCAAAAACTCAACCAACACACAAATCTCCAAAAGAACCCTCGAGATTCGTTCGGAACCCCGTACACACAAATCAAGTATGCTTCCCAACTATACTCGACGTTCAGATTCAATGGATCAATCAAAAGACAAATCTGAGGTCTCATTGACTCGAAACTTGTGAAAGCCGCAATTAACTAACTTAGCACTCAAAAAGACCAAATTGACCTAAGGACCTTTGAAAAATCAACCAATAGATATCTGTAACACCTCGCTAAGTGAAAGATCTGGAATTAGAAAGAGTCATTTTTGGAAAGAATGAAAAATCTAGAAATTTGTTGAGTTATGTTAAGTATGAATTTTGAGTCAACTCCAAACGACTATAACTCCTAGCTCAAGATGAGTTAGGTGTGCTACAAGATACCGTAGGAAATATCTTTAAATTATCTTTCCAACGCCATCAAGTTTTCTCCTTTTCGAGTTCGTATGAGGGAGATATGCCCATTAGAAGTCGGGCTGTCCAGATAACGAAAGTCAAAACCGGATTTTAGAAGGGTATTTTGGTCTTTCCATACCCAATTGATTTAATTTGTTTTTAGTGAATTAATTAGGGTAAAAAAAATGAATTAGTTAAGTTTTCACAATTAAAAATTCATTCTAGGGTTTTAGAGAGAAGAACTCAAGAGAGAAGAGAAGAGGAAAGACAAGATTCGTCGTATTCAAGAGGAATTGATTGTGAATTTCGTCAAGGATTTGATTCTACGAGGTATGTGAGACTTTTATAACATTGGGTTCGTCCACCCACGTGCCAAACATATTTATTTCAGAGTGAATTCGTCCTAAAAAGATTGGAAGTTTGAATGTTCTTGATGTGTGTTCTTGAATTGCTTTCGTTCTTGAATTTGGGTTGAGATTGAGGAGTTTCTTGAGATTATAGTGTTGATTCCTTAAGTTGTTTGAGTTAGATTCTTATGTATATGTTTTGGGTATCTGAATCTAAAGAGAATTTGAGTCAAAAGATCGAGTTTAGTCGAATTAAGATCAGAAAACGAGAGGAAAAGTTCGTCAGAATTATCTAGGAGGGATGTTGGCGCGACGCTCCCCGTAGTGCCAGGAAGGCTGGGGCGGGGCAACAGGAGTGCGCCAAAATGGGGTCTCTGAAGTTTGGGGCTGGCGCGGCGCACCAGCAGTGCACCAGGGTCGTCCGCCCCAACTCATTTTTCGTCGTTTAGCCCGTTTGAGTCCTTCTAAAGTGTACTAAAAATTCCTATTGATTCTAACTACGCTAAATGACGTCTAAACATCTAGAAATCATATAGAAACATGAATCCTAACCTTGAATTCATAAATTCAAATTCAAGGAAAGTTAAGAGCCAAGTCTAGAAAGTTCATAGAGTCTTTTCAAGAAGTGTTTTGCAAATGATTTAAACTTGTTTAAACGGCTTGAGTTTTGAGCTGAGTAAGAGTAACAAATGAAGTTATTTTCTTCAAAAGAGTATATGGGAACTAAGTATTCCCAAATGAGTAAATGTTTTCACATTTTAAAAAAGAGAGGAAACACCGATTTCGAAGAGAGCCTTTGAGCTAGATTTTGAGTAATTATCTCAAACCACAGAAGAGTTTGGATTTAAACATACGAGCTAAGTTATTTTGGGAGTAGTATTGAGCACCAATATGGGGACGAGTTCATAATAACTCAATGTCTCCATAAACTATGTAGCCAACATGGGTACAAAGGGTCATACTTTTAGATGATTTCTTAATGCTTTTTAGCATAAACTAGTGGATCCACTTAGTTGAGGCGTTCTATATTCCGGCAAGTTATAGTTAAGTTCTAGCAGCGTGGGTGAGATGTTGTATGATAACATAACTCATAGTGATGATTGTTAGTTAGAGAAACTCCCATAGAATTATATTACTTTATTATATAAATTGAGTTGTTATTGTATTTCTTCAAATACATTGAGTTATTACTTATTGTTTCAATGATTTATATAAACTGCATTCTTTACTGATGTTTATTTCTGCATTGAATTGAGTACCCATGAGTTGAGTAAAACTGAGGTAAGTGTTTCTTTCAGAATTCAGTTCAAGCTTATGTCATGTTTAGTTTTCCCCTCGCATGCTCGTACATTCAATGTACTGATTCCATTTGGTCTGCATCATTTTATAGTGCAAATACAGGTAACCGGGATCAACATCCAGCGCTTTGTTGATTTAGTTGAGCATTTCAGAATCATTTGGTGAGCCTCCTTGCGTTCCGAAGGATCCCTTTTATTGCTTTGGTATTTCAGTTTGTTAGGATGATCGGGGGTCTTATCTCGGCATCCCTCATAGTTATTAGAGGCTTCATGGGTAGTTAGACAGTATTAGTCTCTTTAGTCTTTGCATTTCAGTTGTTTTGTTAAAAGACTTGAATTGCCACTTTGGCTAGTTGATGTTTCATTCTAAAATATTCTGAGATATTTTGAGACAGTTGAGTAAAGTGCATTTGTTTTATTGATTTAATGTTGGGTAAATTCTTCCGCTGAGTAGTAAGCCAGGTCAAGGGTTCACTTGGGGAAATCAATGGTTCTCGAGTGCTAGTCCCACCTAGGGTGTAGGTCCGAGGAGTGACAAACTTGGTATCAGAGCACAGAATTCAAGAGTCCTAGAGAGTCTGTGAAGCCGTGTTCGTAGATTCCTAGTTATCGGTGTGAAGCGCGCCACATCTATAATTAGGAGGCTGCAAAATTTAGGATCTATCTCACTTCTATCACATTCATTTCGTGCGATAGAGTTTATCTCTATAAAGTTTCTTTTTAACTTGTTCTTACGCGTGTTATTCAGATTATGCCTCCACGAAGAGCTGTCTTAGGTCGTTCTACTAGGAGGAATGTCTAGGAGCAAGGGGTGCCTAATACACCTAAAATGCAACCCTAAGGAGAGGTCACCAATGCTGAGTTCAGTGAAGCGATCCAAATTTTAAGTCAAGATTTGACCAATCAAGCTGGTCAGAGAGAGAACCGATAGGAAGTGAATGATACTTCAAGAATCTGTGAGTTTCTAAGGATGAATCCTCCAAGCTTCGCAGGTTCAAGTGTCATTGAGGATCCAAATAATTTTGTAGATAAACTACATAAATTGTTTGAGGTTATGCACATTGACGATGTTGAGCGAGTGGAACTAGTTTCCTATCAACTGAAGAGTGTTGCTAGGACTTGGTTTGACCAGTGGAAGAAGAGTAGGGCTGAAGATGCACCTGTTTTGAGTTGGGTTGTGTTCGAGAGTGGTTTCTTGGGGTGTTTCTTTCCCTGTGAGCTAAGAGAAGTCAAGGTATGGGAATTCCTTACCCTTAAGCAGGAACCTATGAGTGTTCATGAGTACAACTTAAAGTTCACTCAACTTTCCCGATATGCTCCGGAGATGGTTGCTCATATGAGGAGCATGATAAGTCTGTTTGTTGCTGGGTTGTCTCGCCTGTCAAGCAAAGAGGGCAAAGCAGCGATGCTAATATGGGACATGGACATAGCAAGACTTATGGTTTATGTGCATTAGGTCGAGGAAGAGAAACTGAGGGATAGATAAGAGTTTAGAAATAAAAAGGCTAAGACATCAGGGAATGAGTTTGAGCAGCAAAAGAATAACGTGAATCAGTTTTCTTTCCAACAGAAGCATAAGGGACCTGCTACATCATCTGCTAGTGCACCTGAACCGAGGAACATATGTGAGTTCAACAATTAGAATTTGTAGAATTTCAAAAGCAAAACCTACATAGTCTCAAGGTAGTGTGGCACAAGGAGGTAACTGGGATCCTGCATGTCCTAAGTGTGGTAGAAATCACCCTGGTGCGTGTCGCGATAACTCTACTGGTTGTTTTAAGTGTGGTCAAGAGGGTCACTTTATGAAAGAGTGTCCTAAGAACATGCAAGGTAATGGGAATAGGGGCAATAAATCCCAATCTTCTTCAGTTGCTCCACCAGACAGTGCTGCACCTAGAGGAGCTACTCCAGGGATTAGCGGAGGAGCAAACCGCCTATATGCGATCACTAGTCGACAAGAGCAAGAGAATTCTCCAAATGTTGTCACTGGTATGATCAAAGTCTTTACTTTTGATGTTTATGCTTTGCTAGATCTAGGAGAGAGTCTATATTTTGTGACTCCTTATGTTGCGATGAATTTTGATGTTCTTCCAGAGAAATTTTGTGAGCCCTTCAGTGTTTCTACACCTGTTGGTGAGTCTATTCTGACTGAGAGAGTCTATCGTGATTGTACTATTTTCGTCAATCATAAGAGCACCATGTCTGATTTAGTTAAGTTAGACATGGTAGATTTTGATGTTATTCTGGGTATGGACTGGCTTCATGCCTGTTATGCCTCTATTGATTGTAGAACTCGAGTTGTTAAGTTCCAGTTTCCTAATGAGCCAATCTTTGAGTGGGGGAGTAGTTCAGCAGTACCTAAGGGTCATTTCATTTCGTACCTGAAGGCAAGAAATTTAGTTTCCAAGGGTTGTATCTATCACTTAGTCCGAGTTAATGATTCTAGTGTTGAGACACCTCTCATTGAGTCAATTCTTGTTGTGAGTGAGTTTCCAGAGGTCTTTCCAGATGATCTACCCGGAGTCTTTCCTAAGAGAGAGATAAATTTCGATATAGATCTTCTTCCCGATACTCGTCCTATATCTATTCCGCCATATAGGATGGCACCAGCAAAGTTGGGAGATATCCTAGAGAAAGGTTTTATTCGACCAAGTGTCTCGCCTTAGGGCACTCCGGTCTTATTTGTGAGAAAGAAGGATGGTTCTCTTAGAATGTGTATAGATTACCATCAGTTGAATAAGGTTACTATAAAAAATAAGTATCCTCTTTCGAGAATTGATGATCTCTTCGATCAGCTTCAGAGTGCCACTTGTTTTTCTAAGATAAACCTCAGATCAGGCTACTATCAGTTAAGAGTAACGGAATGCGATATTCCAAAGATAGCTTTCAGGACCCGTTATGGTCATTATAAGTTTCTGGTCATGTCGTTCGGTTTAACCAATGCTCCTGCAGCGTTCATGGACCTTATGAATAGAGTATTCAAGGTCTATTTAGATATGTTTGTTATCATGTTCATTGATGACATACTAATCTATTCGAGGAATGAGGGAGATCATGCTAGTCATCTCAGAATAGTTCTCCAAACTCTAAAAGATAGAGAGTTGTATGCTAAGTTCTCTAAATGTGAGTTTTGGCTTGAGTCTGTGGCATTCTTAGGCCACATTATTTCCGGTGATGGATTAGAGTTTATACCTAAAAAATAGAGGCAATGCAGAATTGGCCTAGGCCTACATCTCCAATTGATATTAGGAGTTTCTTGGGGTTGGCTGGCTATTATAGAAGGTTCGTAGAGGGGTTCTCATCTATTTTGTCTCCTTTGATTCAGTTGACTCAGAAGACAATTAAGTTTCAATGGTCTGAAGCTTGTGAGAAAAGCTTTCAAGAATTGAAAACTAGGTTGACTACTACCCCATTATTGACCTTACCAGAAGGTAGGCAAGGTTTTGTTGTCCATAGTTGGTTTGGGTTGTGTGTTAATGCAGAATGGTAAAGTTATAGCTTATGCCAGACAACTGAAAGTCCACGAGAAGAATTATCCAACCTATGATCTAGAGTTGGTTGGCGTAGTATTTGCTTTGAAAATATGGCGTCATTATCTTAATGGTGTTCATGTGGATGTGTTCACTGATTACAAGAGTCTTCAGTATGTGTTTATTCAGAAAGAGCTTAATCTCAGACAGAAGAGGTGGTTAGAGTTACTCAATGACTATGACATAAGTATTTTCTATCACCCAGGTAAGGTTAATATTGTTGCTAATTCTTTGAGCAGGTTGTCAATGGGAGTATCGCCCATGTTGAGGAATAAAATAAAGAAATGTGCACAGACTTGCACGATTAGGGGTTCGACTAATGGATTCCACAGAAAGAGGAGTTGTGGTGATGAATGGGCCTAAATCATCATTAGTGTATGAAGTTAAAGAGAAACAAGACCAATATACTATTTTGCTTGAATTGAAGGCAAATGTTCATAAGCAAAAAATAATGGATTTTGAACAAAGGGAAGATGGTGTATTGAGGTATCAAGGTAGGTTGTGTGAACCAAGGGTGGATGAACTCCAAGAGAGAATCATGGAGGAAGCTCATAGCTCCAGATATTCTATCCATCCGGGTTCTACAAAGATGTATCGTGATCTAAGAGAGGTTTATTGGTGGAATAGTATGAAGAAGGGCATTGCAGAGTTTGTTGTTAAGTGTCCGAATTACCAACAAGTTAAAGTAGAGCACTAGAGACCCGAAGGTATGACTCTGAATATAGAACTTCCGGAATGGAAGTGAGATATGATCAATATGGATTTCATTGCTAGCTTACCATGGTCTCGCAGGCAACATGATTCTATTTGGGGTGATTGTTCATAGAATTACCAAATCAGCCCACTTTTAGCTGGTAAAGACTACTCATTCAGCAGAGGATTATGCTAAGTTATACATTCAAGTGGTAGTAAGACTTCATGGGGTCCTATTTCGATTATATCAGATAGATGTGCGCAATTTACTGCTCAATTTTGGAAATATTTTCAGAAAGGCTTGGGTTCAAAGGTGAACTTAAGTACTGCTTTTCATCTTCAGGAAGATGGTTAAGCAGAGTGCAGTATTCAGACTTTAGAAGATATGTTGAAGGCTTGTGTGATTGATTTCAAGGGTAATTGAGATGATCACCTACCTCTCATTGAGTTTGCCTATAACAATAGTTACTATTCTATCATCCAGATGACTCCTTATGAAGCTCTTTATGGGAGAAGATACAGATGGCCAATTGGATGGTTTGACGTTGGTAAATCTGGGTTGATAAGGCCACACTTAGTTCATCAAGATATGGAGAAGGTTAAGATTATTCAAGAGAGGTTGAAAATAGCGTAGAGTCGTCAGAAATTCTACACTAATGTTATGAGAAGAGACTTAGAGTTTGAAGTAGATGATTGGGTATATTTGAAGGTTTCACCCATGAAGGGTCTTATGAGATTTGGAAAGAAGTGGAAGCTTAGTCCCCGATATATTGGTCCTTACAGAATATCCAAAAGGATTGGTAATGTAGCTTATGAGTTGGAGCTACCGCAAAAGTTAGCAACAGTTCATCTCGTGTTCCACATTTCTATTTTGAAAAAGTATATGGGCGATACTTCACTTATCATACCTACTGAAGATATTGGTATCAAGGATAACTTATCGTATGATGAGATTCATGTTTAGATTCTAGATCTCCAAGTTCGCAAGTTGAGAACAAATGAGGTAGATCAGTCAAAGTTCTGTGGAGAAATCAGTTTGTTGAGGAAGCTACTTAGGAAGCAGAGGAGGATATGAAGAAGAGATACCCACATCTCTTCAAATCCGGAGAAGTTCCAAATGAAGGTACTAATCCTTTTCTTGGCATTTATTTTAAGTTGACATGTTGTTTTTACATTTTTGCTTGTTTGGTGTTTGAGCTAGATGTTAGATGTTACACCCTTAGTCCACTTAGAGTGATCTCATTTGAGGACGAATGTTCCCAAGGAGGAGATATTGTAACACCTCGCTAAGTGAAAGAGTTGGAATTAGAAAGAGTCATTTTTGGAAAGAATGAAAAATCTGGAAATTTGTTAAGTTATGTTAAGTAGGAATTTTGGGTCAACTTCAAATGACCATAACTCCTAGCTCAGGATGAGTTAGGTGTGCTACAAGATATCATAGGAAATATATTTGAATTATCTTTCCAACTCCACCGACTGTTCTCATTTTTGAGTTAATATGAGGGAGATATGCCCATTGGAAGTCAGGCTGTCCGATAAGGAAAGTCAAAACCGGATTTTAAAAGGGTATTTTGGTCTTTTCCATACCTAATTGATTTAATTCATTTTTATTGAATTAATTAGGGTAAAAAAACTGAATTAGTTTAGTTTGCACAATTAAAAATTTACGCTAGGGTTTTAGAGAGGAGAACTCAAGAGAGAAGAGAAGAGAAAAGTCAAGATTCGTCGTCTTCGTGAGGAATTGATTGCAAATTTCATCAAGGATTTGAGCCTATGAGGTATGTGAGACTTTCATAATGTTGGGTTAGTTCACCTACGTGCAAATTTCATCAAGGATTTGATCCTATGAGGTATGTGAGACTTTCATAATGTTGGGTTAGTTCACCCACGTGCCAAACATGTTTATTTCAGCGTGAATTAGTCCTAAAAAGATTGGAAGTTTGAATGTTCTTGATGTGTGTTCTTGAATTGCTTTCGTTCTTGAATTTGGGTTGAGATTAAGGAGTTTCTTGAGATTATAGTGTTGATTCCTTGAGTTGTTTGAGTTAGATTCTTATGTATATGTTTTGGGTATCTGAATCTAAAGAGAGTTTGAGAAAAAAGATCGAGTTTAGTCGAATTAAGATCAGAAAATGAGAGGAAAAGTTAGTCAGAATTTCCTAGGGGGATGTTGGCGCGACGCGCCCCCGTAGCGCCAGGAAGGCTGGGGTGGCGCGCCAGCAGTGCGCCAGGGTCGTCCGCTCCAACCCGTTTTTCGTGTTTTAGCCCGTTTGAGTCCTTCTAAAGTGTACTATCACTTTCTATCGATTCTAACTACTCTGAATGACTTCTAAACATCTAGAAATCATCTAGAAACATGAATCCTAACCTTGAATCCATAAATTCAAATTCAAGGAAAGTTAAGTGCCAAGTTTAGAAAGTTCATAGAGTATTTTCAAGAAGTCTTTTGCAAATGCTTTAAACTTGTTTTAAAGGCTTGAGTTTCGAGTTGTGTAAGAGTAACAAATGAAGTTCTTTTCTTCAAAAGAGTATATGGGTACTAAGTATTCCCAAATGAGTAAATGTTTTCACATTTTAAACAAGAGAGGTAACAACTGATTTCCAAGTTGAGTTATTTTGGGAGTAGTATTGAACATCGATATGGGAACGAGTTCATAATAACTCAATGTCTTCATAAATTATGTAGCCAACGTGGGTAAACAGGGTCATACTTTTTAGTTGATTCCTTAATGTTTTTTAGCATAGACTAGTGGATCCACTTAGTTGAGGTGTTCTATATTCCGACAAGTTATAGGACAGTTCTGACAGCGTGTGTGAGACGTTGTATCATCACATAGTTCTTAGTGATGAAATTCGATTAGAGAAACTCCCACACAATTATATTACTTTATTATATAAATTGAGTTGTTATTTTATTTCTTCAAATACATTGAGTTATTACTTACTACTTCAATGCTTTATATACATTGCATTCTGTACTGTTGCTTATTTCTTCATTGAGTTGAGTACCCATGAGTTGAGTAAAGCTGAGGGAAGTGTGTCTTTCGGAATTCAGTTCAAGCTTATGGCATGTTTAGTTTTCTACTCGCATGCTCGTACATTCAATGTACTGATGCCATTTGGCCTGCATCGTTTTATGATGCAGATACAAGTAACCAGGATCAACATCCAGTGTTTCGTTGATTCAGTTAAGCATTTCAGAGTCATTTAGTGAGTCTACTTGCTTTCAAGAGGATCCCTTTTATTGCTTTGGTATTTCAGTTTGTTAGGATGATCGGGGGTCTTGTCCCGACATCCCTCATAGTTATTAGAGGCTTCATGGGCAGGTAGACAATATTAGTTCTTTAGTCTTTGCATTTAAGTTGTTTTGTTAAAAGACTTGAGTTGCCACTTTGGCTAGTTGATGTTTCATTCTAAAACATTCTGAGATATTTTGAGATAGTTGAGTAAAGTGCATTTGTTTTCTTGATTTAATGTTGGGTAAAGTCTTCGGTTGAGTAGTAAGCCAGGTCAAGGGTTCGCTTGGGGCCAACAATGATTCTCGAGAGCCAATCCCGTCCAGGGTGTAGGCTCGGGGCGCGACACTATCCTAGGCCTAAAATTATTCCTCGAATCCAATAGACTTGTCACAAAATTTGATCTGAATATTTGAACTCTGAATGTTGACCAAAGTCAACTCAAAGGCCAAAATCAACCAAACTTCCAACTTAAGACCTCAAATCCACATAAAAATCTGAATTTGAAACTGACGATGCTCCTACACCAAACTCCATATTTAGGAATTGACGGAATTTCATTTTGAGACTCATCAAAAATCAGATTGACATCGAGAACCACTTTTAATTAAAAGTAAGTATTAAAGTAGCTTTAATTTTAATAAAGATGAGTATTAATAAAACTTTAATGAAGATAATTTGATGAGACTCTTATAATTGTTTTCATTTTTTTTTTCTTTCACAGCATCTCCTATGATGGAAATTTCTCTTATATTAACCAAATTCAAAAGTTATAGCCAACGCATGTTATGTCAATTTTAAAGAAGCAAAATTCAATTGAGCCTCCTTTATTGATCGTGACTTTGTCAATGGACATCTTACCTTATCTAGGATAATATCGTTCTAAATACTATATCTCCTTAATATATCCACACATTCATCTAAGCTTCAACTTCACGTGACATAACACTCGCCACTTAAGATATCGTGTAGGACATAAATTGTCATATCAAACGTCAAGTTGGATGTGTCTGTCTACTTGTTCAACTCTATACATGTTTCCCTATCTCTCCTAATTAATATATCTACACATTCATCTGATCATCTTTATTTTCATTACTTTCAACTTCCCATGACATAAGACTCGCCACTTAAGATATCGCGTAAGACACAAATTGTCATATAGAATGCCAAGTAGGACATGATGCGTATCTACTTGTTCAACTCTACACAAGTTTAAGTACATACTTGTGTACACAAAATTAGAGGGCAAAAATACCAAGGACCGTCTCAACATGTCGGGAGGCCTAAAGTCAAATTTCATAAAGAGGTCTTGTCTTTTTTTAATTAACATATATAAATTGAATAATCATAATATATTCGGTATAATTTTACAAATGAGGTTTGGAGAGATATGATATATGCGGGAAAATATATATTATAAAGTTAGAATAATTAAACTCAATTTAATTTTTTTTAAATGTATATAATGATATTGAAATAGTGTTGATATAATGATATAAAAATAAAGCTGATTAGTTTTGGTGCTTAATAATGTTGAAAATTACTGTCGATTAGTTTTATCAACACACAACAATAGATTTTGCATAATGTAAAAGGTTTGGCCATTTGAGAGACTTAAGAATATTCAATAATGAGAGAATAAAAATAGTAAAAAGAGAATTAAAAAATAAATATAAGAATAATAATGTTGGTTCATGATAGTCGTCAGAATATAAATGAGGCAATAAAATAGATTGTCACATAAGAAAGGATGTTGTATAAACTAAACACTATTTCATTTCTCAATTATTACAATGATCTCTATATTAAATAAGGTAAAAAATAATTATATTCTCTACCCATTTTTTTCTTCAAATTTATCGATATGTGAGATTTTTTAAACAATACATATATATATATACATCTTTGAAAGAAAGTGCCCCCCACCCTCCTCCCAAGCGATTGCTTTAATGGCCTCATAGTCGAGACAACCCTATAAATACCATATGAAGTCAAATTAAAAAGTCATAATACATAAATATGACTTAAATTTGTATAAAATTGAACAAGTAGATACATGAGTTATACGTGACATAATACACGTAAGACACCATGTAGGATGTCATGTAGGACATGTGTATCTAGTTGTTCAACTTCATACAAGTTTAAGTATCTACTTGCGCACATCCAAAAATAAAGAACATCATGTGAATTGAGGCAAAGTTAAAGAATCTCTATACTAATTAAAACACATTTATATATTATGCATCTTTTCCCTTCTCTTTCGTGATAATATTATAGAAATGCATGACACATGTCACTCATTCCACCACACATGTCATAATCATATTAAAATTATTGGGATTAATTAGGAAAAAGGGTTTGAAAAATACTTCAACTTTGGCCGAAATTGTTGTTACGATACCAAACTTTATGAAGGACCTTTTACCCCCTGCACTATTTAATAGTGTATTTTAAAGGTATATATGTGCCCACGTGGACACATTACTATTTATAATGATGCAATATTTATGATGTTCACGTGGGCACATATATACTTTTTAAATACAGTATTAAATAGTGCAGGGGGTAAAAGGTCATTTCCAAAGTTTGGTATTATTACAACAATTTCGGTCAAAATTCAGATATATTTCAGACATTTTTCCCGATTAATTATCATAGGCAACCTCTCCCCTACTTCCCCCATCCTCCTGCTTTCCTCCACTCAATTAATTTTCACTATTCATGTCTAGTCCACATCTTTGATTTTGTTGCCCTTTCTCATAAAGATTAGTGGCTATATGCATGATAAAATTAGGAGTTGTTTGGTATGAGGTACAAAATATAATAATTTTACAGATAAAATGTAGAACTATTTTATTCTGCGTTTGGTTGGAGGTATCAGACAATCCTAAGATTATTTATTCCACTATGTAATTATATCTTAGTGATGATATAAGTTATCACATATATACATGGTGGAATCACTTATCTCAGGATAACTTGTTTCCAACCAAACGATTCATTAAGTTTTAGTCTAATGGTGTTTGATGGCTACTAACTATTGTTGAATTTTTAGATTATTAAATTTTTATATAACTATATGTATTTAAAAGTTTGTAAGGAAATATATTTATTTTTGAAAAGAAGATAGAGATATGTGATCTATTAATGTGGTATCTTATGATATTTTTATACTTTGTTTTTGAGCTATACTTTGCTTATTTAGTAAGATTGTATAAGAGTTAAAGAAATTTTGATAATTTTAACAATTATGACTTTTCATGTTGATAAGAAAAAATACAACTTAAAATTCTAATTACACATTTAAAGAAGGAAATTCAATTAAGCCTCCTTCATTGATTGTGACTCTGCCAATGGATATCTCACCTTGTCCCCGGATATTAACCTTCATAATAATACTGTCTTTCTACACATTCATCTTAATATTTTTGTGAGTTTTTGACATATCAACACTCCGCTCCATACAAAAATGTCATTTCTTTCCAAAACAAAAAGCCTCTAAAGTTGTTGCCAAAAGACGTTCCTAAAAGACAGCTTTTAGTTAAATTATTTTGAAATTTGAGTATTCATGACTCAACTCTTCACTGTAACAAAAAACAATTTTTAGCGAAAATAAATATACACATTAATAAAGAATGCTAATGACGTTACCAACATTAGCTAATTATCATTGAATCCAATGTCAGTATAGGCTTTAGAATATTTCCAAAGAATGCTAATTACCGTTAAAAATATTTATTTAGCAAAATCATTTTTGGTGTAGTGCTTGAAACTTCTAGCTATTCTAGATACTTTTTGCAACTCCAAATAATTTCATTGTGTTGATATTGATGATTAAAATTAAAGTTGTAATGAAAAAAAAAAAACTAGAGTTAAAAGTTAAATTAGAAAGGGAAAAATTTGTGAATGAAAACTGCAAATAAGGTCTAGAAGATCACTTGCCTCAAATACTGAAGTAATCACTCCAAAATTTGAGCTTTTCCCTTCCGAACGGTATTCGAATTAACACAATCTATTCAAGCAAGTATTCACAATAAGATTTCGAATTTAACAACCCCCGTATCCAATAATTTGGAAAACGGGATCAAATTGACCCAAAACCCCGCCAAAACAGCCCTTCACGATCGCGATGGGTCTATCGCTAACGTGACCAACCCTCCCCAAACGTGAGGGCACCAGACTAAGCAAAAACTTAGCTAACACACAAGTCTTTGAAAGGACCCTCGAGACTCGTTCGGAATCCAGTACACACAAACAAAGTATGCTTCCCAAATATACTCGACGTTTCAGATTCAATGAAACAATCAAAAGACAAATTCGAGGTCTCCTTGATCCGAAATTAGTGAAAGTCGCAATTAACTGACTTAGCACTCAAAAAGACCAAACTGACCCAAGGACCTCTGAAAAATCAACCAAGACCTCTCCTAAAATCATTCCCTGAATCCAATAGAACTGTCGAAAATCTTATCCGAGTATCTAAACTCTGAATGTTGACCAAAGTCCAAAATCACCCGAACTTTCAACTTAAGACCTCAAATCCACGAAACAACTCTGAATTTGAAACTGACTACGCTCCTACACCAAATTCCACTTTTAGGAATTGATGGGATTGACACAATTTCATTTTGAGACTCGAAAATCCGATTGACACCGAGAACCACTTTTAACCAACTTAAGCCTTCCAAAACCAAAAACTTCCAAAAATCTCAACCTTTTACTAAACTTTCAAAACCACCAGAGATAACTCGAGGCAACTATTGGGAGGGGTAAAACAGTAATTTTACAAAAAAAATTCAAAAATGCCATTTTGGGTCATTACACATACCTTTTAATTTTAGGGGTGCACAAGTAAATATTTAAACTTGTATAAGCTAGATAGACACGTCCTACGTGATATAATATGCATAGGATGCCACATAGAATGCCGCATATAATACAAATTACCACATAGAACGTCAGGTAAGACTTATGTATCTATTAGCTCAACTCTATACAAATATAAGTGTCTCTTGTGTACATCGAAAAATTAAGGGATATAAATATTATATAAAGTCAAGTGAAATGTCATGTTTATATACTATGTATTTTTTTCCTTTTCTTTCTTAATAATTTTATAGAAAGAGTGCATGACACATGTCACTCATTGCACCACACATGTTAAAATTATTGGGATTTATTATCATAGACAACCCCTACCCCCAATTAGTTTCCATCACTCTATGTGTAGTCACAATCTTTCATATTTTTTTGCCCTTTAACATACATCAAGAAAACTCTTCAAAAACGACAAGCTCTATTTAATACTCATTTGTTTGTTTTTATTTGTAAGGGTGTACATGGGTCGGTTTGGTTTGGTTTTTTATTAAAAAAAATCTAAACCAGTTATGTTGGTTTATTAAATCTAAAAACTAAATCAAACCACATAAAGTCGGTTTTTTCGGTTTCGGCTTTAGTCGGTTCTTTCGGGTTTTTTCGGTTTTTTACAACTATACGGTGTTTGAAAAAGAGATCAAATATATTTTTACTTACTTGTGTGATAAGCTAAACTTAAAAAATGTTATATTAATAGAAATTTGAAAAGACGATAAAATTCACCTGAGTACAAAATATTTTTTTTGAAATATCAACGCTCATTATGTTAAAATAATAAGATTAAAGGCTACATGCAAACTGAATACAAAACAAAATATTTACAAAGTAAATTGTTAACTTTGAATTTGAAAAACTATAACAATATAAGTGTAACTTCCAATTTTAATACAAAATAAAATATTTACAAATTTACAAGACCAAATTTGAAATAAACTATATAAACATTGAAAACTACGAACTAACTAAAAATATATTAACAAAGTAGATTATAAATAATGTTTTTTATAAAATAAAATAAAATTATATATACAAAATTTTCCAACCCAAATTTGAAATAAAATATGTAAACATTGAAAACTATAAACTAACTAAAAATATATTAACAAAGTAGATTATAAATAATATTTTTATCTATAAATAAAATAAAATTTTATATATATATATATTTATATATATATATTATGTCGG
>JAJOOS010019076.1:0-16663 GCA_029582725.1 Solanum chiquidenum
GTGACTTATACTTCGAGGATCCGAGAGTTATTGAGGATGAATCCTCCAAGTTTCACGGGTTCAAGCACTACTAAGGATCCATAGAACTTTATTGAGGAACTGAAGAAGGTATTTGAGGCTATGCATGTTGCCGATACTAAGCGAGTTGAACTAGCTGCATATCAACTGAAGAATGTTTCTAGGACTTGGTTTGACCAGTGGAAAGAGGGTAGAGCTCAGGATGCACCACCTATGAGTTGGGCATGTTTTGAGGAGGCTTTCTTAGGGCGTTTCTTCTCCCGAGAACTGAAAAAGGCTAAGGTACAAGAATTTGTTACCCTTAAGCAGGATTCCTCGAGTGTTCATGAGTATGGGTTGATGTTCACCCAGCTATCCCGTTATTCTCCGGAGATAGTTGCGGATATGAGGAGTAGAATGAGTCTGTTTGTGGCTGGGTTGTGCCGTCTATCAAGCAAAGAGGGTAGGACAGCGATGCTAATTGGGGATATGGATATATCTAGGTTAATGGTATATGTGCAGCAGGTTGAGGAAGAGAAGCTGAGGGATAGGGAGGAATTCAGAAATAAGAAAGCTAAGACAGGGAATGAGTTCGGGCAGCAGAAGAGTAATGTGAACCGTTCGTCCTTTCAACAAAAGCAAAAAGGACCTGCTCCATCATCTGCTAGTGTACCTGCATCCAGAAACAAAGGTGAGTATAATGATCAGATTTCACAGAACTTCAGAGCTAGGCCTGCATAGTCTCAGGGAAGGGGGCACAAAGAGGTAACTGGGCTCTTGCATGTTCTAGGTGTGGTAGAACCCACCCAGGTAAGTGTCGTAATGGCCAGTCAGGTTGCTTCAAGTGTGGACAAGAGGGACACTTCATGAAAGAGTGCCCTAAGAACCGGCTAGGTAGTGGGAGTCAGGGCAATAGAGCCCAATCTTCATTAGTTGCTCCACCAGACAGGGCAGCACCTAGAGGAGCTACTTCCGATACTGGCGGAGGAACAAACCGTCTTTATGTGATCACTAGTCGCCAAGAGCAAGAGAACTCTTCAGATGTTGTCACTGGTATGATCAAAGTCTTTACTTTTGATGTCTATGCTTTGCTAGACCCAGGAGAAAGTTTATATTTTGTAACCCCTTATGTTGCAAATAAGTTTGATGTTATTCCTAAGAAACTCTGTGAACCCTTTTGTGTTTCTACACCTATTGGGGAGTCTATTCTAGCTGAGCGAGTTTATCGTGATTGTGTCATTTCCATCAATCACAAAGACACCATGGCTGATTTAATTGAGTTAGACATGGTAGATTTCGACGTCATTCTAGGTATGGACTGGCTTCATGCCTGTTATGCCTCAATTGGCTTCATGTCTGTTATTCCTTAACGACTTATCTAACTACTCATATAATCAAATTCATAAATAAGTCACCCGATTGCTACCAGATTTTCCTACACCGGACTAGGTTGGGAAATTCCTAGTTACTACGAAAAAGTTTTTCGGCCCAAAATTTTTCCCTGTTGGCTTTTCTATAATGACGGAACTCGGTCGCTACAATGGATACTAATTTACCCATCACTCGTACCCGAGTGACAAACTTAGGAAGAATAGTCTTGGGAAGGAATGAAGTAGTACCTGAATCGACGAACAATTGGGGATACCTGTCTCGCATGTCCCTCTCAGTTTCCCAAGTAGCTTCGTCAACTAGACGATGCTTCCATTGAACTTTCACGGACTTAATCTCCTTGGTCCTAAACTTACGCACATCACGATCAAGAATTGTAATCGGTTCCTCCTCATATTGGAGGTTTTTGTCTAACACAATTGAGTCCCACTTAATGATGTAATCCCCATCACCATGGTATCTCTTCAACATGGAAATATGAAATACCATGAACTCCCGATAGGTTAGGAGGTAAAGACAATCTATATGCTACCGGTCCTACACATCCAAGAACCTCAAAGGGACCAATGTATCGCGGACTTAACTTATCCTTCTTGCCGAATCTAATCACCCCTTCATGGGTGATACCTTAAGAAGAACATTTTCACCGGTTTGAAACGCCATGTCTCTTACTTTATGATCTGCATACTTCTTTTGTCTACTCTGGGCTGCTAAAAGCTTAGATTGAATACTCCTCACCTTATCTTGAGCATCTTTCACTAAATCAACCCCCAAAGATTTCACATCTCCAGCCTCAAACCATCCTATGAGTGATCTACATCCCCTCCCATATAATGCCTCAAATGGTGCCATATCAATGCTGGAGTGATAATTATAGGAGAACTCACACAAAGGTATGAATATATCCCAATGCGCTCCAAAATCAAGCACACATTCCCTCAACATGTCTTCTAACACTTGAATAGTCCTCTCTAACTACCCGTCTGTCTGTGGATGGAAGGCTGTACTAAAAGTGAGTTGGGTGCCCAATTCAATACCATTCAGCATTATAATTTATTCTTACCGAAATAAAATGGACTGACTTAGTCAACCTATCAATCACTACCCAAATAGAATCAAACTTCCCCAAAGTCTTGGGAAGACCAACCACAAAATCCATTTCTATCATTTTCCACTTCTATTCCGGAATTGGAATTCTTTGAAGCAAACCTGCAGGCCTTTAATGTTCATATTTCACTTGTTGGCAATTCTGACACTTAGCCACAAACTCCGCTATATCCTTCTTCATGCCTGGGCACCAATAAATTCGCTTAAAATCTTGATACATCTTGGTCACACCCGGATGAATAGAATATCGCGAGCCATGAGACTCTATCAACAACTTTTGAATCAAATCATCAACTCGGGGAACACAAATTCTTCCTCCTTTGAAATTAAGTACACCTTCCGAATCAAGAGTGGTCTCTTGTGCCTTACCAATCACAGTTTTCTTTCTAATTTCCTCCAAATTTTCTTCTTCAAATTGCTTGGCCTTGATCTCCTCAATGAATGTGGCCCTCACTTCAATGCTAGCTAACACCCCGCCTCTTTCTGAGATGCCCAACAACTTAGATTCTAAGGTATGAATTTCCTTAACCAAAGGTCGCTTGGATACACTCAAGCAAGCTAAACTACCCATACTCATCGCTTTTCGACTCAAAGCATCTGCCACCACATTAGCCTTGCCTGGATGGTATTGAATGGTCACATCATAGTCCTTGAGTAATTCCATCCACCTTCTCTGTCTCAGATGCAGATCCTTTTGAGTGAACACATGCTACAAACTACGATGTTCAGTAAACACTTCACACTTACCACCATATAGGTAATGCCGCCAGATCTTAAGAGCAAACACTACCACTGCCAACTCCAAATCATGTGTTGGATTATTCCTCTTATGTACCTTCAATTGACGCGAGGCATAAGTTATAACATTCTTATCCTGCGTCAACACAACACCCAAACCAGAAAGTGAAGCCTCACAATAAACAATAAAATATTTGCCTTCAACCGGTAATGCTAGAATAGGCGCGGTGGTCAAGAGAGTCTTGAGATTTTGAAAGCTCTCCTCACATTTTTAGTCCATTCATATGGTATCTCCTTTTTGGTCAAATTAGTCAAGTGAGAGGCAATAGAAGCAAAGTTCTTCACAAATCGATGATAATAGCTAGCGAGCCCTACAAAACTCCTAACTTCAATCACAGATCTTGGTCAAACCCAATTCTTAACCACCTCAATCTTTTGAGGATCTACCATTACCCCTTCTTTTGAAACTACATGTCCCAAAAATGCAACCAAAGTCAACCAAAATTCACACTTAGAAAATTGAGCATACAACCTTTGTTTCCCAAGAACACCCAAAACAATGCGAAGATGGTCGGCATGCTCTTCCTCACTTTTTGAATAGACCAAAATATCATCAATAAAGACTGTAATGAAAGAATTAAGAAATGGTTTGAACACCCCATTCACCAGACTCATGAAAGATGCAGGCGCGTTGGTCAAACCAAAAGACATAAGCCAAAACTCATAGTGCCCATTGTGAGTCCTAATCACTGTCTTGGGCACATCCTCTGGCCTAATTTTCAACTGATGGTACCCAGACCTTAGATCAATCTTAGAGAAAACTGACACCTCTTGCCATTTGTCAAAAAGATCATCTATTCGAGGAAGAGGATAATTGTTTCGAATAGTGTCCCGATTCAATTGCCGGTAATCTATACATATTCTCATACTACCATCCTTTTTCTTAACAAACAAAACTGGAGCACCCCATGGGGAAGCACTAGGATGAATAAATCATTTAACAGGAAGCTCTTGGATTTGAGCCTTAAGCTCTCTTAATTCTGCTGGAGCGATGCGATAGGGAGGGATAGAAATGGGATGAGTACCAGGTTCTAAATCAATGCAGAAGTCTATATCCCTATTCGGAGGTATACCAGGTAAGTCACTAGGAAACACTTCTCTAAATTCTGACACCATAGGAACAGACTCAGTGGATGGAGCCTCAATCTCAACATCCCTAATATGAGCCAAATAAGCCAAACAACCCTGCTCTACCAATTTTCTAGCCTGAGTGGAGCATATGATCTTAGCTTGTTCAGGCTTGTACACCCCTTCCCACTCTAATCTTTCCCTTCCCAAAATTTCTAGAGTTACAAACTTAGTATTACAATGAAGCACAACATAATAGGGGGACAACCAAGTCATGCCTAAGATTATATCAAAATCAGTCATATCCAAAATCACCAAATCAGCCCAGGTCTGAAAACCCATAAACAAAATAGGACAAGCACGATAGACATGGGTGACTATGACTGACTCTCCAACTAGGGTAGAAACATGGATAGGGGCATCAAGTATATCACAAATCATATCAAAATTTGAGGAGAATCTCACGGATACATATGAATAAGTAGAACCCGGATCAATTAACACATTAACCATCTTGTCACAAACAAGAATAGTACTTGTGATCACCGCGTCAGACACCTTTGCCTCATTCTTTCCCGAAAAGGCATAACACTGAGCCCTATCATCTTAACGAGCCACTTCTCTTCCTGGTTGCACATCACCCCTACCTGCATTACCATTTCCTCTACCTCCACGGCCTCACTGATTACCTCATCGCATACCTTATGGACACCCTCGACCATTATTACCATTTCCTGTGAGTACCACTGCTCTAGACTGCTGCTGTGCGGAGTCTAACACACGTGGGTAGGGACAATCTCTCCTCATATGCCCAGGTTCACTACAGTTATAACATGTACGATCAAAAGATAGTGCCACCCGTCGAAGGCGCGACTCCCTGGCTATCCTGAATCAAATTATGAGATGGAGTTCCTAAGAAATTACCTGTAGAAGCGGGCATAGCATACTGAATTGGCTTGGCTGCAAATGTTGGTCTTCCGAACCCCCTGGAGTAAAAACCTTGAAAGTTACTTGAGTTCTTGGCCCTTTTTGCCAATGCCTTAGCCTGACCGTCTCGCCTCACCCCCTCCACTTTCTTAACATAGTTTGTTACCTCATTGAAGCTCCTCCTTGCAGAAGTCATATGATCATATAATACTTTTAACTCAAAATTTAGTCCCCTAATAAATAACCGAATTCTCTCTTCCTCAGTAGTCACCAATTGAGTAGCATATCTAGACAAAGCATGGAACTTGGCCTCATAAAAAGCCACAGTCATACCACCTTGCTCCAAATCCATGAACTCATCACTCTACCCCTGCCTCCACCGAGACCTCTCGCTGGAAATTCCTCAGCTAGAGCATGGACGGGAGATATGGGCCAGACGCCGTTGAATCTAGTGTTAACCATTTGTGGACAGAAGAGTAAAGGAGGTTAGATACCAATTTGAATCGCCAAATACAAATTGGAATCAAGTCTTAACACGAAAGAAGACAAGAGAAAACAGAGAGATTTCCTAAAGTCCTATAGCCTCTTGAATAAAAGTAAAGGCGTCCCCGTACCGTTCCGCAAGACTCTACTAGACTTATTTTGATACATCGAGATCAACAAACCTAGGGTCTCATACTAACTTTGTCACGACCCAGACCGTCGTGATTGGCACCCACACTAACCCTCCGGTGGGAGAACTACTACTACAACCCAAACCAAGCAACTAAATAAAAAACTAAGCATTTAAGTATACGAAACAAGTTAAACACTAAAGAATGAAATAGGGAGTTCCCATAAACTCCAAACCAAAGTCTATCAACTAAACAAATGCAGAAGTAACACCTAGAACCTGAAAGTCAATGTACCAAAACATCTGAAGTTCAACAAGTCTAAATAAGAAGGGATACAACCCAAACTAATGAACTAATGAACTAATCAACTAACTAGAAAAGTCTAAGTCCGAAATGGTGGACATGGACGAAAGAGAACCCATGGCAGCCTGAAAGAATTGGGTCACCCTTGAATTTGAACGATCACTGATCTTCTAAGCGAGGTCTGTCAATAGCCGCCGGAAGATGCCCTGTACTCAACAAAAATAAGAGCAAGTGCAGTATCAGTACACAACCAAAGTGTATTGGTAGGATCACACTGCTATCCCACTAAATGTAACATAAGTAAGTCAATACAACATTATAAACACATGCATATATCGAACATATACAATATTATCAACATTTATGAACAACGAACAACACCACATTTCTCAAAATACACAATTATGACAAGTCATTGGTCCTCTCATGGAACCCAAACCCAAATAGTTAGCATACCGGAATGTGGTACCCGATCCAATGATTATGCCGGAACGTGGCAACCGATCCCAATTACTTATGCCAGAACGTGACAACCGATCCATTCAACACACCACAATCAAAATCACAAGTGTCTTCTCAAGTTCATACCAAAAAGTCATGATTCATGGCATTCATCATTCATCTATCTCATTTACAATAAATGTGATCAATAATGCAACATTCACATACATGCAAGTATCATAATGAAGCAAGAACAAACATACATCACACAATCATAGAATCACAACCATCACCTACCTCGAAACAAGTTTGAAACCCTAAGAAACTTGATCCTTCCCTTTCCAGATTCATTCCGCGTGTTCTTGGTCTACAAACAATCAATATAATACGGGAATCAATAAAATATTACTAATTACCCAGATTACTAGCAATCCTATGAACCCTAGATCAAACCCATGATCCCAATTAGGGTTGTTTCAACCATAGATTCTAGATCAAGACCCGCCCCCATCAATATTTACCCATTAGATTACGTTCTACGGATGGATTCAGGGAGTTAAAATCTTACCTTTAGCCTCAAGAATGGTGGAAAAATGTCAAGAATCGCCTGGGGTTCGTTCCTTAGGTCTAAAAATAAAAAAGTGCAGAATAATGTCATTTAGAGGTTTATTTACGACTTTAAGTCGCGTCTGGCCAGCCACAGCGACCCTCACCCTGCTACAGCGACCAAAACCACTGCCAAATTGGATTGCACGAAATAGTGAGCTATTTTAATAATTTCAAGACCCCCATTTCACAACATACCTTTAACCAATGATGCGCAGAAAAATACCGTTCAAGCTAAGATCGATTTCGGGAGTTCTACTCACCCGAATTTAATTCCGTAAAGTCATACGGATTCCTTAACGACTTCTCTAACTACTTATGTAATCAAATTCATAAATAAGTCACCTGATTGCTACCAAATTTTCCTACACCTTAATGACTCTGATTTCCTCCAAATCTTAACTAGATTGGGAAATTCCAAGTTACTATGAAAAAGTTTTCCAACCTAAAATATTTCCCTGTTGGATTTCAATAATTACAGAGCCCATTCGTTACATTTAATTATGAGTTTGATTGCATGTGTGGATAGCCAAGACGTTAAGGAGAATGTACGGCTTTACAGAATCGAATTTGGGAGAGTAGAACTCCTAAAACTAATCTTAGCGTGAGAGGGTAGTTTTAAAATGTCAGGGGTCAAAGGTTTGTTGCGAAATGGGAGCTTGAAAGTCAAATTCCGAGTTTCTATCTCCGTGCCAGCCGCCAGGGGACCCAGTTGTGGCGGGATGGGGCTAAGGGACGACTTTAAATGGAGAAAAACTCAAAATTCATTATTTTCTACAAAACATCATTCTTGAGAGCTAAGGGAAGACCCAGGGCAGTTTCTTATCAGATTTCCATGAATTCTAGCACTAAAAGTTAGATAATTACTCCCATAATCCGTATTTCAATTCTTGGAACTTAGAATCTTGGGTAATTATTGTTGGGGGGATTGTTTTGGCCTGAAGTTTATCATGGGAAAAGCCCTAGTTGAGTATTAGGATCTTGTGTTTGACCTTGGGATGATAGTTTGATTATTATCCAGGTAAATTAGGCCTAGTTTATTGAACCTTACTTTAATTACTTATTTTAGACCAAGAACAAGTTGAAAGACTCTAGAAAGGGAAGGCTCAAGTCTCTTAGGAGTAATCAGGCTTGGTTGTGAGGTAGGTGATGGTTCGATTTCCTGTTGTGTGATATATGCCGGTTAATTTCTTCATTGTATGCATGCATGTATGTGAATAGGGAAACGTGAATCGAAACTAATGAAATGATTATGTGCGAACAATTACATTTCATGAACCTATTACTTGATTGTGTGACTATGAGCACTCTTCATTATGGGTGTGATTGTGACTGTGGTTGAGCTGACTTGACCGGTATAACGTTCTAACACATATATTGGACCGGGTGTCACATTTTGACACATGTATATTAGATCGGGTGTCACGTTCTGACACACTAACAATTTGGGTGTGGGTTTCATGAGACGACCACTTGTGATTATTACGTCCATATCTACCCGTCATTGATATTGGGAAATTGCATATTGCTCCTAAATGATAATTGAATTATGCATTCAGTATGTTTGTGTTTACTGTGTAGTAATTACTTGCTTATATTTCACTGATCGGAGTAGCCGCGCGATCCTACCAGTACATCGTGGTTTCGTGTACTTATAGTGCACTTGCTCTTTCTTTGTTGAGTACATGTCATCTTCAGGTGGCTACTGATAGACCTCAGCTAGGAGATCTTTGACCCAGATCGGATTTGAGCGTGAGCCAGTTCTTTCAGGCTGCCATGGATCCATCATTAGTTTTAGTACATTCTTTTTGGACTCAGACTAGATGTTCAGACATGTTACTTGTGTTTAGTTTTTCGGGTTGCACCCCCTTTTTCTTAGACTTATGGATTGGTAGAGTTTTGGTACAATGACTTTCAGGTCTAGGTGTTAAATTTTTGTGAGGGTTATGCGTAGTTATTTTTGTTAAACCTTTAGATTTTATGGAAACTCCTTATTTAAGTCATCATTTAAACCTGCTTTTGTATCTTTAAATGTTTTAGCATCTTGAAATTGCTTAGTTGGGTTGTACTAATGGTTTTCCCGCCGAAGGGTCAATGTGGGTGCCAATCACGGTGGTCGGGGTCGTGACAAAGTTGGTATCAGAGCCCTAGGTTTGCTGATCTCATTGTACCAAAAATAGTCTAATAGAGTCTTGCGGAATGGTACAGAGACGTTTGTACTTTTCATCGAGAGACTATAGGACTTTAGAAAATCTCTTTGTTTCTTCTCCTTTTGTGCTATGACTTGATTCCAATTGGTATCTGGTGATCCAAGTTTGTATCTAATCTCCTTCCCTCTTCTGTCCGTAGATGGTTAACACGCGATACAATGGTGTCAGGCCTGTAGCTCTTATTAATGAGCCAGTAGATGAGCTCGCAGCAAGATACCGCGGTCGAGGCAGGGGTAGAGAAAGAGGAAGGGGTAGAGTCTGAGGAAGGGTAGCACCCTCTAGGAGTAGAGCCCCAATTTAGAATGTTCCCAGGGAAGAGGCCCCTCCTGCACCCCAAGAAGAGGTAGAAGAGAATTTGGAGATCGAATACTAGGAGGATGTTGGACCAGAGGAGGAGGTACATGCTGAGACTACAGGTCTTCCTTCCTTAGACCCAACGATAGTTCAGCAGATCATGACTTTTCTGAAGGGGTTGGTCGACTCTGGAGTCCTTCCCACCATTCAAGCGGCTCAACCTCTAGTTAACCGCCCCATTACTGCTAATGTTCCCAAGGTAGATATAGCATTAGACACTGATGCCTTCTTCCATCCCCTATTGGGTCATGTGATGATTGGTACTAAACATGAGATGTTGACTATGTTTTTGAAGTTGAAGCCACATGTGTTCCATGGTTCTAAGAGTGAGGATGCCTATGAGTTCATTCTGGATTGTTATGAGAGGCTTCACAAATTAGGCATTGTACATTAGCATGGAGTAGAGTTCGTGACCTTCTAGCTTCAAGGTGAGGCTAAGTAGTGGTGGAGGGCCTATGTAGAATACAGATCTCCAGTCTTTCCCCCACTCACTTGGACGCAGTTCCATGCTTTTTTTATGGAGAAGTATGTGCCCTAGACTTTGAGGGATCGCAAAAAGGGTGAGTTCATGGCCTTGGAGTATGGTGGTATGACTATAGCTTCTTATGAGGCTAAGTTCCATGCCTTATCTAGATATGCTACACAGTTGATATAGAAGGAGATGATTTGTCTATTCGTCAAGGGATTGAACCTTGAATTACAAGTATTGTCTATTCATATGACCTCCGCAGGTAAAAGTTTTAATAAGGTGACAAACTTTGTGAAGAATGTGGAAGGAGTTCGACGTGATTGGCATACCAAGGCTCTGGCTAAGAAGCCCAAAACATCGGTACCTTTCACGGTTCCTACTCCAGAGGTTCAGGTAGGCCGACATTTGCAGCCCGGCCAATTCAATCATCCATGCTCGCTTCTATTGGTGGTTCCTAAAGAACTTTACAGTGGATTCCTATTCAGGATGGTCAGGGAGCCGCACCTTCGTTTGGCAGCAGACCGTCTGTTGACCACAGTTTCTACAATTGTGGAGAACCTGGGTATATGAGGAGAGATTGTCCCCATCCGCGCAAGTTTGACCCCGTGCAGCAGCAGACTAGAGCACTAGTACCTGCGGGATGTGGTAGTAATGGCAGAGGAAATCCACAAGGTAGGCGAGGAGGGAATCAGCGAGACCGTGGATGCTAGAGAAATGGTAATACAGTTAGAGAAGCAGTGCAGCCAGGCAACGAGGTTGTCCGTCAGGATGACAAGGCTCAATTTTATGCCTTTTCGGGTAAGACCGAAGTTGAGGCGTCTGATGCAGTGATCACAGGTACTATTGTTGTCTGTGACCGGATGGCTACTATTTAGTTTGATCAGGGTTCTACTTATTCATATGTGTCAGTTCAGTTTGCCTTGGGATTTGATGCGGTTTGTAATGTGCTTGATGCCCCCATCCATGTTTCTACCCTAATTGGAGAGTCTGTCATAGTCACCCATGTGTATCGTGCTTGTCCTGTTCTGCTTACGGGTTTATAGACTTGGGCTGATTTGATTATTCTGGATATGAATGACTTTGATATAATCTTAGGCATGCCTTGGTTGTCCTCCTATTATGATGTGCTTAATTATAATGCTAAGTCGGTAACTCTAGAGATCTTGGGTAGGGAAATATTAGAGTAGGAAGGGGTGTACAAGCCTAAGCCAGCTTAGGTCATATCTTTCGTTCGGGCTAGGAAACTGGTGGAGTAGGGGTGTATGGCGTATATAACACATATTTGGGATATTGATGTTGAGTCTCCCTGTATTGAGTCTATCCTGGTAGTGTCTGAATTCAAGGAAGTGTTTCCTATCGATTTTCCTAGTATGCCTCCGGATAGGATGTAGATTTCTGCATTGACTTGAAGCTGGGCACTCACCTCATCTACATTCCTCCCTATCACATGGCTCCGACAGAATTGAGAGAGCTTAAAGCTTAAATCCATGAGCATTTTGATAAAAGTTTCATCCGTCCTAGTGCTTCCCCGTGGGGTGCTCCGGTTTTATTTGTTAAGAATAAGGATGGTAGTATGAGGATGTGCATAGACTACCGATAGTTGAATAAGGTCACCATTCAGAAAAAGTATATATTGCCTCAGATAGGTGATCTCTTTGACCAGTTGCAGGGTACATCAATTTTCTCTGAAATTGACCTAAGGTCTGGTTACCATCAGTTAAACATTAGGCCCGAGGATGTACCAAAAACGTCATTCAGGACCCGATATGGGTACTATGCGTTCTTAGTGATGACTTTTGGGTTGACCAATGTGCTTGCAACATTCATGAGTTTGTTGAATTTTGTGTTCAAACCATTCCTGGATTCTTTTGTTATCATTTTTCTTGATGACATTTTGGTTTATTCGAAGAGTAAGGAAGAGCATGTCGATCATCTTCGTACTGTTTTGGGTGTCCTTGGGAAACAAAAGTTGTATGCAAAATTTTCCAAGTGTGAATTCTGGTTGACTTCAATTGCCTTTTTTCAGCATGTGGTTTCAAAAGAAGGGTTAATGGTAGATCCCCAAAAGATTGAAGTAGTCAAAAATTGGGTTCGGCCTACCTCTGTGACAAAAGTTACGAGTTTCATGGGGATCGCTAGCTACTACCGATGGTTTGTGAAAAAAATTGCTTTTATCGCCACACATCTGACAAGGCTGACCCTAAAGGAGGTGCCTATGGAGTGGACTGACAAATGTGAAGAGAGCTTCCAAAAGCTCAAGACTCTTCTGACCACAACACCTATTATGGCACTGTCGGTGGAAGGTAAAAATTTCATTGTTTATTATGATGCTTCACATTCGGGTTTGGGTGTTACGTTGATGCAGGATAAGAATGTCATAGCTTATGCATCACGGCAACTGAAAGTGCATGAGAGGAACTACCTGAATCATGACTTAGAGTTGGCAGCGATAGTGTTTTCTTTCAAGATCAGGCGGCATTACCTTTTTGGTGTCAAGTGTGCGGTGTTTACTAACCATCGTAGTCTACAACATGTATTCACTCAGAAGGACCTGAATCTGAGAAAACGAAGGTGGATGGAGTTACTCAAGGATTATAATGTTACCATCCAATATCATCTGGGTAAGGCTAACGTGGTGGCAGATGCATTAAGCCGGAAGACGGTGAGTATGGGTAGTCTAGCTTGCTTGGGTGTGTCCAAGCGACCTTTGGCCATGGAGATTCAAACCTTGGAGTTTAAGTTCATGCAGTTGGGCATCTCATAGAAAGGTCAGGTGTTAGCCAGCATTGAGGTTAGGCCCACATTCATTGAAGAGATCAAGACCAAGCAGTTTGAGGATGAGTGTTTGAATGAGCTCTGAAAGAAGACAGTGTCTGCCAGGCATAAGATGTGGCTCTTGATGCGGGTGGTGTGCTCAGTTTTAAGGGAAGAATTTGTGTTCCCCGAGTGGATGACTTGATTCAGAAGATGTTGATATAATCCAATGGTTCGCGGTATTCCATTCATCCGGGTGTGAGCAAGATGTACTGAGACTTGAAACGACTTTATTGGTGGCCTGGCATGAAGAAAGACAACTGAGTTTGTGGTTAAGTGCCAAAATTGTCAGCAAGTAAAATATGAGCACCGAAGGCCTGTATGTTTTCTTCAGCGAATGCCAATTCCTGAATGGAAGTGGGAAATGATAGCTATGGATTTTGTGGTTGGTCTTACCAAGACCTTGGGGAAGTTTGACTCTGTTTGGGTGGTGGTTGACAGACTGACTATAATGCTCAACAGTTGGCTAAGGTTTATGTGAATGAGATAGTGAGGCTGCATGGGGTGCCTCTTTCCATCATCTCGGACCGTGTTACGCAGTTCACATCCAAGTTTTGGGGAAAATTGTATAAGGAGTTGGGCACTCAACTCACATTTAGCACCGTCTTCCATCCACAGATGGACGGGAATTAGAGAGAACAATTCAAGTGTTAGAAGACATGTTGAGGTCATGTGTGATCGACTTTGGAGGGCATTGTGGTAAGTTCCTACCTTTGTGTGAGTTCTCCTATAATAATAGTTACCACTCTAGCATAAACATGGCACTGTTTGAGGCACTTTATGGGAGGGGATGTAGATCACCCATAGGGTGATTTGAGGCTGGAGATGTGAAACCTTTGGGGGTTGATTTGGTGAAAGATGCTCAGGATAAGGCGAAAAGCATTCAAGCTAAGCTTCTAGCAGCCCAGAGTCGACATAAAAAGTATGCAGACTGTAAGGTAAGGGACATGACATTTACGGCTGGTTAGCAAGTTCTTCTAAAAGTGTCACCCATAAAGGGGGTGATGAGATTTGGCAAGAAGGGCAAGCTTAGTCCTCGATACATCAGACCATTTGAGATTCTTGACTATGTAGGGCCAATGGCTTATAGGTTGGCTTTACCGCCTACCTTATAGGGAGTCCATCCAGTGTTCCATGTGTCCATGTTGAAGAAACATCATGGGGATGGAGATTACATCATAAAGTGGGACTCAGTTTTGTTAGAAAAAGACCTTCAGTATAAGGAGGAACCGGTTGCAATTCTTGATCGCGATGTTCGGAACCGGTTGCAATTCTTGATCGCTATGTTCGGAAGCACCATCCGGTTGGGGAAGCTAACTGGGAAACCGAGAAGGACATGCGAGACAAGTATCCACAGTTGTTCGACGATTCAGGTACTATTGTACTCTTGCCTTAGCCATTTCTCCTAGTTTATCACTCGGGGATGAGTGATGGCTAAATTGGTATCTATTGTAATGACCCATTCCCATCGTTATAGAAAACCCAATAGGGAAAGAATTTGGGCATGAAAACTTCTGAGTAATGACTTGGAAATTTCTAGCCTACACCAAACTTGGATGACATCTGAGTTAAGTGAGGTCTAGGGCAATCTGGTAATGAATGGGGGATTTAATTATGAGTTTGATGATATGAGTTGATAACCAAGACGCGAAGGAGCCAGTACGGCTTTACAGAATCAAATTCGGGCGAGTAGAAATCCCGAAATTGATCTTGGCGTAGAATGTTAGGGGTTGAAGGTGTGATGTGAAATGGGAGCTTGGAACTCAAGTTCCAAGTTTCTGTCTCCATGACAGCCGCCAGGGCAGGGACGTTGTGGCGGGATGGGGACCGCTATGGTGGGACAGTCGCGACTTAAACTGGAGAAAAACCCCAAATTTATTATTTTCTGCAAAACTTTATTCTTGAGAGCTAAGGGACGACCCAGGTCAGTTTCTTATTAGATTCCCAAGAATTCTAGCACTAAAGGTAAGATAATTACTCCTCTAATTCGTATTTTGATTCTTGGAACTTAGAATCTTGGGTAATTATCGTTGGGGGAGGATTTTGGCATGAAGTTAATGGTGGGAAAAGCCATAGTTGAGTGTTAGGATCTTGGGTTTGGCCTTGGGTTGATAGTTCGATTATTATCCAGGTAAATTAAGCCTTTGTTATTAATCCTTGCGTTAATTACTTGTTTTAGACCAAGAACAAGTTGAAAGACTCTGGAATGGAAAAGCTCCAGTGTCTTAGGAGTAATCAGACTTTGTTTCGGGGTAGGTGATGGCTCGATTTCCTATTGTGTGATATATGCCAGTTAATTGCTTCATTGTATGCATGCATGTTTGTGAATAGGGAGCCGTGAATTGAATCTAATGAAATTATTAGGTGCGAACAAATACATGCCATGAACCTATTACTTGACTGTGTGACTATGAGCACCATAAATTATGGGTGTAACTGTGACTGTGGTTGTGCTGACTGGACCTGGTGTCACGTTTCGACACATATATTGGACCGAGTGTCACATTCCAACATTTGTATATTAGATCGAGTATCACGTTCCGACACAGTAACAGTTTGGTTTGGGTTCCATGTGTAACGACCCGAGAGCACCCCCTAGTCGTTACATGCGTATTCGACCTCTCGGAGGTCTTATACAAGCCTTAGCATTCATTCATCGCATAAATCATAAACATCACTAAGAATTTAAAACTTTTATTCAATAAAACCATAAGACTTCAAGAGTCATCAACATTTGAAAACATCAATACGCAAGCGGAACTACTAAGTCTCTTTAGTCAATCTTAGACAAGAACTTAAAACATACTAAGGGACACGACCCTTTACAAATGAAATGAAACTTAAGTGTCAATTACAATGACTAAGAAACTTCTAAACACAGTCCTCGAATCTTGAGGACATACCAAAGACTTGGAAGAGTGAAGCAATCCAAGCAACTCCAAAGCACAATCTCCTCCTAGTTACCACAACCTACACTTGTAGTAAAATAAAAGAAAGGGGTTAGTACAACACACGTACTAAGTATGAGAATATGCAAAACATGCTAAAAAGGACATTTGTTTGGAAGTTATACTTTCATGCCATTTTGATAAAATCTTATGAAAATCAACATAATAGGCACCTTACAAGTCACAACCAACAATACAAAGTCATATGCTTCACAATACAGCATAAACATACATAACCCATTTACCTTTACCTTCTTGCCTTGGACCTCCACCTTAAGTAACCCTTAAGCAATGTATGGGCAACGTCCCATACCATCACCCACACTAAGGCACCACCTTAAGGTCACACAAAGTGCACTTACCATGCATACCACAACCTGCACCAATTAATCACATAACACATATAAGCACATAAGCCAACAAGTCACTTCATAAAACTAGAACACTCATCAAATGTCATCCCAAGACTCACCTAAGTAAGACATGGTGAGGCAGCCCTTACTACCTCTCCATACCACATCCAAGTGATCCTTAAGGCCACACAAGACAAGCTCCATTCACATCTCAACATAAATCGTTCATTCAACTTAATGCATTTAGACAACTTCATTCATTAAT
>JAJOOS010019077.1:0-15922 GCA_029582725.1 Solanum chiquidenum
TAACAAACTCAACTTTACTTATATAAAAGTAATATAACTTTAGTGGGAGATTCTTTAACCGACAACCACCACTATGAGCCCTAGTGATGATACAACGTTTTACCTCACGTTGCCCAAGGACCATCCTATACCTTGCCGTGATATGGGACCTTACTTAACTTAAGTGGATCCACTAGCTTAACTTACGTGATCATCTAAATAGTATGACCCGTTAAATCCCATGTTTGGCTACATTGTTCTTATGGAGAGTTGAGTTAATATGAACTCGCGTCCCCAATTCGGTGCTCAATACTACTCCCAAAATACTTTAGCTCATAAGTGTTTTAAACACATCTTTCTTTAGTTTGAGATAATTGCTCAAAGCTTAGCCCAAAGGCTCTCTTGGAAAACATAGTTCCTTTCTTACTCAAATGTAAAAACATTTATGAACTTCTTTGGGAATAGTTAGTTCCCTAATAACATTTGAGAAATGAACTCAACTTTATACTCTTGGCTTAACTTGAACTTGAGCCTTAAAACGAAGTTAAAACGTTCAATAAAGACTCTTAAAAACTTTAAAAACTTGTTTCGACTTGCTTCTCAACTTCTCTTGACTTTGATCCTAACTTTTCCTTGAATTGGATTATGGATTCAAGGTTCATGACTTGTGATAGGAAAGGTCTCTTGATGTTTATGAATAGTTTCGATTAGCTAAACTTGAGAAAATTTACAAAAAACACCGTCTTGGAACAAGTCCGCTACGCGGAGATGATCCTAAATAAATGCTCGCGAAATTGATTTTGAAACAGTGGAGTCCGCGTCCTGTCCGCGACGCGGAGAAGATTTTTGTTCACAGGAGAAACAAGTTCGCGACGTGGACTTGTTTCATGCAAGCAACCCGACTTTTCTCCTTCATTTTTCCAACTCTAAACCCTCTTAACTTCAAAGGTTCTTTCCCCAAACACTTGGGATCATTAAAACCCGTAATATACAATAGATTCAACTCGAAAACACAACCGGAAACATGTCCCAAATCAACAAGAACTTCAACACAATCCACAAGACTTCAACAAACACAACCAAATTTTTTCTTGGAAAGTAAAACTAGTTTGGCATGTGGGGGAATGAACCAACCCAACACTATGATCTCACATGCCTTAATAGGGATCACCCCCGACGAAATTCACGATGATCTTGATGAACTTTGCTTCTTCTTCTCTTTCTCTTCTTCTTTCTCTCTTCACTCACAACCCTAACACTCACTTTTTAAAAGGAAAAACTAATTTAAAATCAGTTTGGACCCTTAATATAACCAAAAGAAAAGGTGAGGGAAAAGACCAAACTACCCTTAAAATTTCGGATGAACTTCCCTTACCAACAACCCAACTTCCAAAGGGCATAACTCACTCATACGAACTCGGAATTGAGAAAACTCAGCGTCGTTGGAAAGATTATTTCAAGGGATTTGCAAACATAACTGGAAATACACCTAATTCATCTTGAGCTAGGAGTTATGACTGTTCAAAGTTGACTAAAAACTCACCTTTTCCATACTTCACTAAATTTCCAGATTATTAATTCTTTCCAAAAAAATGACTATTTCCAATTTCAAGCTTCTTCATAGTTATTTCAAATTGCAAGATGTTATAGCCGCTGCTAAGAGGTGCCACATCAGCATTTTCATATCCAGCTTTATATATATATATAGATTCCACAAGGCCTCCAACGGTCAGATGAGTATTTGGCTAATGATTAATGGGAGAATTAGTTAGGATAATGAAAGGGTATGATATAATTGGCAATTTGAGAATGGTAACAGTTAATTTATTGCAATGAGACCAAGTCAAAACCATTGAATGGTAAGATAATTCTCTCAAATACTTAAGGTAGAAATATGTTAAATAACATACTCATTAATAAGGAATGAAGGAATAAACCTTAGACAATAATATAAACAAGTATACTAGAATCAATTTTTCAACACTTTGTTGTGTTTTTCTATCGTCTGTGGCCTCACTTTCCTTCGGGAGTCTCGTATGTGTGTGTTTCAACTTACACACCATTTTGGGAGTTACCGGTGTGTGTCATCATAACCTCGACTTTTGGATCATGACATGAGCGGTGCAAGTTAAAAATTTCACGAGTTAAGCTCAACCCGCACCAATCCACCCATTGTCATCCCTAGTTTCACCAGAAAAAAGTTGGAACTTTTGAATTACAAAGCTGTGGAATTTGAGATTACAAAATTTAAATAGAATGCTAGTATGAATAAAATTCAGATGCCCAACAACAAGAAGCAGTGGCAGAGCTATAACAAAAAAGCAGGAAATATCTTGTTATTTTTGGTGTCTACTTTTTAATTACACCACAGACAAGATGAACTGTGATTGAAGTTTTCTGTTTTTCTAGTTTTTTTTTTCTTTTAAAAAATAATAATATACATACACAAGATTGAGTTCGAATTTAAAGAATGGAAAAACTCCTAATAAGAAACGTTTTTTTCTCTTAAATGAATCTTATGTGACACGAATCTAGAAAATAAAAAAAATAAAATAATTAGTTTCAAAATTTATTATTGAAAAATAGCCACAATTCACACATGAGATACTTCTAGTTTTTAAATAAAGGAATCAAAAGACATTGTATTTAATTAATTAAAAATTAAAGTGTATTAATTAGTTACATATACTAATACATCAAAAATCACTTTCTTAACAACTTAGCCTTTCAAACTCAAACCTTACCAAACATTTCTAACTTTTAACTCAAAGTTCAAAACCAACTTCTCAAATTCAATAAAAAATTATTCAAGACCAACAATTGGAGGGGAAAAATAGTAATTTCCAAGGAAAAACAAAAAATGACCGACCGCTTCATTACATTCTCTGCGGTGGCTGATCGTCCTTTGGAAATCTTTTCGAAGTCCTGGTGAGATCCTGTTCCTATATCACCATTAGTTCCATCCTTTATTTTTAGTCTTTGTTTATTTTTGGAGACTTGTGATGTGTTGTATACTCTAAAGTTGTGTTAGATGTTTTTTATACTCATTATACCAGGTTTTGGGATATTCTTTGTTGTGCCTTTCTATCGCTTGTGGCCTAACTTCCCTTCGGGAGTCTCGTATGTGTGTTAGTTTTAGCTTACACACCATTTTGGGAGTTATCGAGGTGTGTGTCATCATAACCTCAACTTTTGGGGTCGTGACAAAAGTTGTGCGGGTTAGGAATTTCACGGGTTATGCTCAACCCACCCCATTACCATCCATAGTTTCACCAGAAAAAAGTTGGAACTTTTGAATTACAAAACTATGGAATTTGAGATTAAAAAATTTGAATAGAGTGCTAGTGAATGAATAAAATCCAGATGCCCAACAATAAGAAGCAGGGGCAGAGCGACAACTATCCAAGGGTGGTCAACTGAATACCCTTTGCCAAAAAATTGTATGGTATATATAGGTCAAATTCTGAATATAAACGATATATATTTAATGTTGAACACCCTTGATATAAGCTTTTCCTTTGGTGCAATGGCTAAGGATGTTCATTTCAACCTTACAATTCCAGGTTTGAACCTTGTTGACTGCACTACATTTTTTGTTTTATTTTGAGAGCAGTCACAACATTACAGTTGTATACACACCATTTTTCTTGCATCAAATAAATATATTTATTAATTTTAATTTAGTTGAAATTCTTAAATGTTTCTCAAGTTTCTTAAATTATATTATTATAATGAAAAAAATAACATATTTAGTGGCGCCTATGAACTTAGGTTGAAGATGAAGTCTTACTCAGGTCATTACCTGTATAATAACATTTTATATTGTTTTAAATTTTTTCTCTTTTTACTCATGCTAATTAATATAATTGTTACTAAAAATAAAAATTACCATATTTTGAGAGAAAAATATCAAATAAAAGAAAACTACCTTAAAAAACACTGAAAAATTTACCTTCAATAATAGAATGCACAAAAAAAATATTTTAAAAACATTGAAATATGTTTGAGACGAGGGAAATAAGTGCCATATTACTACTATTTTCTTATTTGAAGGCAATTTTTCCTTTTAATTTTCTTCCAAATAAATTTTCCTTAAGTATATTTCCTAGCATGCTGCTTTTGAATTGTACGTATATATTTTTCTAGTCTATAATATGGTAATTTTCATTTTAAAGAATATTTTTAATTATTGATGCAATTAAAACAGAAGGGAAAAAAAAAGAAAAAATTGAAGGAGTGACATCTATATAAACAATAGAGAATATGCAATGAAGTAATTAAGTGTCATCTTCCACAAAGTTAATTAACGTAAGTACTTTGTGTTTGATTTTCTTATGAACATATTAATAATATTGATCTTCTTTGTTCTTTATCTAATTAATTTCTTGTTATATAAAGAAGTTTATAGTATATACATGGAAATAATCAATATATTTTGGCTTAGTTGTGTAGTATAGAAATTGATTTATTTAATTATGTTAATATTGCAGTATTGGTTGCAGTTTGACATATATATCAAAAGCAAGAATGTCTTCCTCAAGAAACAATAACGAGAAGTTGAAGTTGAAGAATAAGTTGGATGAGGTAAGAGAACAAATACAAGAACGAACAAACTACATTAAGCAGCTTGACCAGGTACAAGAAAACCATGGATATGATTCGAGGAGAGATAGATTTGATGCCTCAAACCAAATCAATGGATTGAAGGATAAAGAGACCAAACTCGAAGACAAATCGATAAAAAGGGGTTTTAGTTACTACAATTTTTTAGACCCAAAGTAATAGATGTAGGGATTTAGGACCTCAAATTTTATATTCTAGTCACTAGCTAGTTGTTTTTTTTCCTTTCTAGATATTAAAATAAAGGCATATGTTCTTTATTATAATTTTGGAGATCTCATTGATTAAGAATATAATAATATGGAAATCATTTAGACAAATATTCCAAGTAGTAGCAGTTATTTTTTTTATTTTTTTTCAAAACAAAAAATCATTCATTGCGATAGGTTGAAAATAATCTTACTTTTATACATGAAACATAGTTATATATGAAAAATCACTAATATTTTAGTAAACAAAGATTACTAAAATCATAATTATAAAGGTGCAATGGATTAGAATTTTAAAAGACTACTTTTGGCAATGTGTATTTGATAATATAATGAAATAATGAGTAAACAATCTATTAATATAGGAAAATAAGTAATAAATGACCCTAAGTTTTGGGGTGGTTGGGTTTGCCGGCTAGCTGGCAGTTTCAGGATGAATTGGTGCGGGGCGGATGAGGGGCACGGTGGGTTTAAGGTTGTGCGGGGTGGACGGGTTCATGTGAGTTTTTTTAAAAATTCATGCGGGACGGGTTGTGGGTATATGTAATTTTATGTAGGTTCAAATTTAATTTCAACTTTTACATCTTATAAGAGTGGTAGAGCATTATTCATTAAGATTTATCAATCTCAATGACAAGTAGTTCAGTCACATAATAAGTACATCAATTACAATTCACAAGTAAGTCATGCATAAGCATCAATTGTATCAAGTCACAATGATCATCACTAATCGGAACCATTTCCCATCGGCTTTTAACACTCGTCGGTAAAGACCTCGGCACAACAACATTCGCCTCCAAAGACCTCAACATAATATCACTTGCCGGCAAAGATCTCGGCATAATAGCACTTGCCGGCAAAGACCTCGGAATAATAACACTCACCGGCAAAGACCTCATCATAATAACACTCACCGACAAAGACCTTGGCATAATAACACTTGCCGGCAAAGACCTCGGCATCATAATCATCACGGTGTTCAACGATCAAAGCACACAAACAATATCACACCACATAGAAGAGACAACAATTTGCACATTTCAAGTCTACATTCATGCTTTCAAGCATTTCATCAATCAATCAATAATAGTTACATTAAGGCAATATATTCACAACATCATGTTCAACACATAGCCTTTTTCATTTCAACCGCTTTTCATTCATTTAGATATAGCAAGTGGACAATTTAAACCTTTCACTTCATTTCCATTGCTCCCAACACACAATAATCAACAAAGGAAGTATACAAAATCAAACTAGAATGCAAGGTTTAGGAGGCCACTTACCTTAAATCAATCAAAAATCACTCCAATAGTCGAGTCTTCCCTTTTCGAACCACTTCCAAAGCCACACATTGTATAGATAAGCAAGTATTCACAATCACCTTCCGGAAATAACAACACCCACAACAATTCCCTTGAAAGGTGGATTCATCAACACAAACCCAGTTCCGAAAATAAGGCTTGAATCCAAAAAAACAATACTTGAAAACATTACTAAAGGCTATAGGAACTCATTAGGGAAAATCATTTCAAAAATGAGCTTGAAAATCAGTTCACAACTCTTTTTTTTCTTTAAAACTCAAGTTCATGAAGAATTCCCCATTTATCAACTAAAAATCTTGATTTAAACTCATAAATTCAATAATAATGGGTAAACGAAGATTTAGAATTAAGAAATGTTACCCAACAATTTTATCTTGAAAAACCCAGTTGAAATCGCTTCTATCAAGTTCTCAAAGCTCTAAAAATGAAAATGGAGAAGAAACCACAAAATTGGGTTTAAACACTGCCAGGGGGTCCTCCGCAAACGCGAACCCCTGTTTGTGAACATGAATTTTTTATGTTTGGACCTTTGCGAACGTGGCAGGTCTCATACAAACATGGAGGCCAACACTTTGCCTCCACGAACGCGGAAGGTCTCCCCCAAACATGGAGGTCAACACATTGACCTCCCGTGAACGTGGGGTTCTCACCCCCTCCTCCCTACGAACGTAGAGGTTTGCACTCGAACACATGAAAACCAACCAACTCAAAATCATCAAAAGGATCCTCAGGATTCGTTCAGAACTCCGTAAACACAAACTCCACATGCAAATTAATTAGACTCGATATTTCGGACTCAATAGAACCGTTAAAATATAAATTGGAGGTCTCCTTGACCCGACATTCGTGAAAACCAAAAGAAAATAACTCAACCCCTAAAAAGGCTTAAACAAACTCGGGACCTCTCAAAAATCAACCAGTACTAACAAAGGCCTAAAATCATCTCCAATTTCAACGAAACTCTCAGAATTCTGATTCGAGCATCCAAACCTCGAATTTTGACCAAAGTCAACATAAATGTTTAAAATTCCACAGTTTCACAACTTAGGAATACAAATCCTCAAAAAGACCCAAAATCTAAAATCGACAACTCTCGCAGATCATATTTTACATTTCGGTACCGATGGAATCGACAAAGTCTCATTTCGATACTTGAAATTTCAAAGACACCAAAAATCACATTCTTAACAACATAACTTAGCCTTTCAAACTCAAAACTTACCAAAAAATTCAACTTTTAACTCAAAGTTCAAAACCAACTTCTCAAACCCAATCAATAATGACTCGAGGCTGACATCAGAATTAGCAAAATAGTAATTTCCATGGAATAAACAAAAAATGATCGACTAGTCATTACATTCTCCGGGGTGGCTGATCGTGTCTAGCTTTGGAAATCTTTTCGGAGTGGTGGTGAGATCCTGTTCCCGGATCACCATTAGTTCCATTCTTTATTTTCAGTCTTTGTTTATTTTTGGAGACTTGTGATCTGTTGTATACTCTAAATTTGTATTAGATGCTTTTTATACTTATGCAACCAGGTTTTGAGATATTCTTTGTTGTGCTTTTCTATCGTTTGTGGCCTAACTTCCCTTCCGGAGTCTCGTATGTGTGTGAGTTTCAACTTACACACCATTTTGGGAGTTACCGGGGTGTGTGTCATCATAACCTCAACTTTTGGGTCATGACATGAGCGGTCCAGGTTAAAAATTTCACGGGTTAAGCTCAACGCGCTCCATTGCCATCTCTAGTTTCACCAGAAAAAAGTTGAAACTTTTGAATTACAAAGCCGTGGAAATCGAGATTACAAAATTTGAATAGAATGCTAGTGAATGAATAAAATTCAGATGCCCAACAACAAGAAGCAGTGGCAGAGCTATATCTATCCAAGAGTGGTCAGCTAAACATCCATCGTCAAAATTGTACGGTATATATAGGTAAAATTTTAAGTATGAACTATATATATTTAAAATTGAACACCCTTGACATAAGCTTTTCCTTTGGTGCAATGTTTAAGATTGTTCATTTCAACCTTACAATTCCAGGTTTGAACCTTGTTGACTGCACTACATTGTTTGTTTTATTTTGAGAGCAATCACAACATTACACTTGAATACACACCATTATTCTTGTATCAAACAAATACATTTATTAATTTTTAATTTAATTGAAATTCTTAAAAGTTTCTCAAGTTTCTTAAATCTTATTATTATAATGAAAAAAATAACATATTTAGTTTATATTGTTTATATAGATACCAATACCTTAGTTTTTCTTTAATTTTTTTCTCTCTATTTTACTCATGAAAATTAATATAAATGTTACTAAAAATAAAAATTACCATATTTTGAGAGAAAAATGTCAAATAAAAGAAAACAACCTTAAAAAACATCGAAAAAATTACCTTCAATAAAAGAATGCACAAAAATATTCTTCTAAAAACATTGATGAAATATATTTGAGACGAGGGAAATAAATTCCATATTACTACTATTTTCTTATTTGAAGGCAATTTTTCCTTTTAATTTTCTTCCAATTTATTTTCCTAAATTATATTTTCTAGCATGCTGCTTTTGAATTGTACGTATATATTTTTCTAGTCTATATTATGGTAATTTTTATTTTAAATAATATTTTTAATTAGTGATGCAATTAAAACAGAAGGATTTTTTTTGAAGGAGTGACATCTATATGCAAGAAATTAATTAAGTGCCATCTTTCATAAAGTTAAAGTAAGTTCCTTCACTCTGTGTGATTTGTTTTTCTTAAGAACATATTAATAACGTTGATCTTCATTGTTCTTTATTTAATTTCTTGTTATATAAAGAAGTTTATAGTATTTTCATGGACAAAATCAATATATTTTGGCTTAGTTGTGTAGTATAGAAATTGTTAAAGTATTTTGGTTTAGCTTTTAATTGATTTATTTAATTATGTTAATATTGCAGTATTGGTTGCAGTTTGACATATATATCAAAAGCAAGAATATCTTCCTCAAGAAACAATAACGAGAAGTTGAAGTTGAAGAATAAGTTGGACGAGATAAGAAAACAAATACAAGAACGAACAAACTACATTAAACAGCTTGACCAAATACAAAAAAATAATGAATATGATTCGAGGAGAGACATTGATAAAAAAAAAGGGTTTTAGTAACTACGAGTTTTTAAAACCGAAGTAATAGATGTAGGGATTTAGGACCTCAAATTTTATATTCTAGTCACTAGCTAGTTTTTTTTTTTTTTTCCTTTCTAGATATATTAAAATAACGGTAGGTATTCTTTATTACTCTCTCCGTCCCATTTTATGTGGCACAATTTTCTTTTTGGTCAGTCCCAAAAAGAATGTCACATTTTCTTATATGGTAAGTATTTAAAGGTACAATTCCTCTTTTACACTTGTTGGTCCCACTTAATCTTAAAGATAGTACTCCAATACATTTATGAGGAGAGAGAAAAGTGAGTCTACTTTTTAAAGGGCAATATGGTAAACATTTCAAAATCTTCATTTATTTCTTAAACTCCGTGCCCAGTCAAATGTTGCCACATAAAATGGGAAGGAGGGAGTATAATTTTGGAGATCTCATTGATTAAGAATATAATAATATGGAAATTATTTAGACAAATATTCCAAGTAGTCTAGAAGAGATCATTTTTTATTCGGGTAAAAAACTTAAGTATACAAATATATAGCCTTAATTACCACTAGATAACAATATTTTTATTTTTCATCTAGATAACAATAGTTTTTTTTTTCAAATATAGGAAATATATTATAAAAATAAAAAATAAAAAATAAAAATAGAAGCGTACTAATAAAGACCCACGATTTTCTCTCAAACCATAATTTTCTCAGATTCTTTTACCTTCCACAATTTACTCTAGTTTGCTATATGTTCTTTCCCATCAAAAAAGGTGTTTTAACATAAAATAAAACATGTCTACATCTCTATTCTGAAAGTTTAATCAACTATGAATACCAATAGTGTTTCAATTCTACATCAACACAACGAACGATGGGACGCATCAGGTATGTGTGATAACTAACAACTGAATTGGTGATAGTTTTACGTAATGTATGTAACTTATTTGGTGTTTTTATTTTCCGTGATCGTTATATTTTAAACGATTTGGTTGGGTATATGTTTTTTTGTTACAGAAATTTGGTGTTTATTTCTGAAATTTTAATTCGAAATCTGACAATATTAGGATTATATGATTATATATGACGGATTATTTTAAGTCGTTTAAAAGCATGAAGATTGAAGTTGAAATGTGGTAGATACTATGGTGTAATCGATAGTATATATTAACTTGATATTCATCTGCCAATTCGTGATTGTTTTGAGGTATCTGTTATGGTGTAATTGTGAGGGTTTTTAAAGTTGATTATTACAGTGTATGTTATTGTATTTTGGTAGATTATTTGGTGAAATTGATGGTCAATTTTGAGTCATTATTTAATGCCAAAATTTGGTGATTTTTTTTGGCAAATGATTAGGTTTAATTGATAGTGTTTATTGTGAATGATATAGTGATAAACAATATTGTATATTATGTTTTAAATGAACATCATCATACTTTAGTTTTTATTGGTATATTTTGCTGGTTCAATTAATACATATAATGGTATATGTATTGAAGTACTTGATGGTGTAATTCTGACGATTTTGGTGTATTATTGAAGTTTTTGTTAAGTTGATTATGACGTGTTGTAACACCCCTCAAAATGAAGTAAGATAAAGTAGAGCCTCACATGGGTTTTATGCATTAATAACTTGTTAAAATAATGAAGAATAGCCTTTTTAGTCAATTTTAAAGAGTTTGGAAGTCAAACGTCAAGGGACGACCAAGACATTCGAAAACTAGTCTTTTACGTGTTGGTGTGTTCTATTATGTTGTTCATGTTTTTATGTGTTGTTTGGAGTCTAAAATCAGTGGAGGTGACCCTAGTGTCTTAATAAATGTTTTTAGGGTCAAAACGTTCGAATACGACTTCCCGGGGCCACCCTAAGGGTCCCCGAGGAGGACCCCAACCTTGGTCAAGCAAGCTGCCATGGCAGCTTGAAGTTGTGCTTGGAGGGAGCATGTCCGCGTCGCGGACTAGATCCACCAAGGGCCAAATGTTTGGTCCGCGTCGTGGACATGTCGCAGACTCTACTGTCTCGGATTTTAATTTATGAAACTTGTGGGAACATCTCCGCGTCGCGGACTTGTTTCCCGATGAAATCTGCAAAAATAAAACTCAAGTTTGACTTGTTAAAAAGGTCCAACTAAGTAAGGGGTAGTTTGGGTACCTTGAGTTATTGTTTTAAGTGTTTTTAAGTATATTTAAACATTTAAAGTTTATTTTAAAGACATTCTCCTAAATTCAAAACCCTCCCTCTCTCAAAATTCTCTCAAAACCCCATGAAAGCTCAAGGTGAAAGATGGAGCTAGGGTTGATGGTGGCTACTGATTTCTTCTTCAATTTCGTTTGGTTCTTGATGATTAAGGTATGGGGATCCTTTATCCTTGATTATTCTTTCTTTCAAGGAGCCCAATCAAAAGGTTTTCAAGGTTTTTCAAATACACAAAACCCTATTTCGAATTCTAAGCATGGGTTCTTGCATTAAATGATTTTAAATGATGTTTTAGGTTGTTAGTAATGATTATTGATGGTTTTAGGAAATAAATCTTCATGAACCCATGTCTTCGCAAGTTCTTTAAATTTGACCTAAAGTGGGTCTATTGATTTTGAGTAATTGAAGAAGGATTATTGAGTGGTTTGATGTGAGCTGTTCTTATATGATCTTATCTATGTTAAATTGCTGAAAATTGTTATTGAATTGTATAATTTGAGATAGTAGCCTTGAATGGTCATAAATTAGGATTTAGCCTTTATGTTGGTTAATGGATATTGTTTAACTTAGCTTGTATAGTTGAATGTTGTTATTATCATTGTTATTGTATTGTTAATTGTTGGAATATGAGGATGATGAAGATAGCTATGGAAAGAGGATAAGTTGACCTAACTTGATGAATATTGTATAATTGGCATGGAATTGAGTATTGTGGCGTATGGCCTTTGAAAGGTGGTAAGATGGCTTGATCTCTTAATATTGCTATAATTGCTTCTTAGGTTAGATCCACCTTTGGTGGAAGTGTTGCTTGTTGCTTTTGAATTATGATTGTGGCCATGAAGGGCATTATATGAGTATTGTTGTATTATTGTGTTCATATGTATAAATGAAGCTATATGTAAAGTTTTATGTGAAGCTATATGTGAAGGTATGATGTGAATGAGTTTATGTGATCTTGTGATGATCCTATGTAAAGTGGATAGCATTGTGATTTAAAGTATGATTTCTCATGATGTATATATGTGATGATGTTGGATTACGAAGTGTCCTCAAATGATAATGTTGTGACTTGATTAGTAGACTAAAGTGTCTCTTCTTGTTACTTAAAGTCTTGAATGCATGAATGTGTGAAGTGGGTTAGAACTAAAAAATGGTGCCCTTTCTATAAATGCTAGGCCAAGACTTGAATCGGCAGAACTAAGAAATGGTGCCCTTTCATAAGTCTAGCTTTCCTAAGTAAATGTATAACCTTGAAGGATGGGCCTTAGGGAGATGTTCCCTTCTTGAGTGAAATGATAGACATAGAGATGGATGGAGCCGGAACGACATGAGAATCCTTATCTAAGAAAGCTAAATGAGCTATCCTTATGAACCTTGATTGGCTATGACTAAGAAATGGGGCCTTTCTTGGGAAGAGGTACTATGAGTTGGTTAAACTAGAAAAGGAACCCTCTCTAGTACATATGTGATTGATATATTCTATGGGAAACAAGGCTAGCACCGAGTGGATGTGGTTAGGAAAGTGGCCTAGTTGAGTATGAGATTAGGCACAATGAACTTCCTTGGACATCCCCCAAACCATGTGCCTACATGGGTTGCTTACTAGTTCTACCCTTGGCAAGTAGAACAACCTCCACGGAGTAGGATAGACTCTAGATTCCATGCCTAGATAGTATGGTCTATGTCGGTTATGCCTATTCCCATCATGTGGGATGTGCACTATAGTTATTGGATAGGTTCTACAACGTGTAGGTAGTAGTATGGAGTGCTATCTACACATGGCAGTAGCTTTGAAGATACTAAAGTGAGTTCCCTAAGTCTAACGACTAGTATGTGAAAGTCCCCTTATGTGCTTGAAGGTCTCCTAAATGTTTTCTTAAAGAATGTTGGTCTATTGATGTTATGTTGTAAAGGAATGTCCTTATCTAAGGTAATATTGAGGAACACTTAAGTGTGCTTGAAGAGGTTGTATGGGCGGTCACTTCTTGTCTCACTCAAGTGTGTCTTAAGGTTATATTAGGTAGAGGTCCTATGATAATGAAATGGCATGTGCTCTTTTAAAGTTAAGCATGGGTTGTATATGGATATATGTTGAGTATATGTATGGGTGGTTATGGTCTTATATGTGAATGTTGACTTGTATTATGTCTCTTATACTTGTGAAGTGAAGGTTTTTTCAAAATGATATGAAAGCATATATTCATTGTAAATGTCTGTTGAAGCATGTTTTTGCATGGTCTTAATTGTGCTAACCCTTTTCTTTCCCTTTTTGACTAAAGTGTAGGGATTGGGAGATGGTGACATGTCATGGCGACTTGATAGGTTTCTAAGTGTTGACGATGAAGACTTGGTGAGTCCTCATAGATTTGAGGACAATACCCTACATGTTCCTTTTGATGTATTTCTAGTATTTTGTTTAAGTCTTGTATGGGCTTAGTCCCATTGTTGTATTCAAGTATTAGATGGTTTTGAGACATCATGTATAAAGTCTAGAAAGTCTTCCGCTTGTTATTTAATGAAAGTATCTTCGTGTGTGAAGAAAGTTTTTTAATCACTTATGGTTTTCTTTAGTATCTATGCGATGAATGAATGCTAAGGCATGTATGAGACCTCTGAGAGGTCGAATACGCATGTAACGGCTAGGGGGTTCTCTCGGGTCGTTACATGTGTATTATTGATTGTATTCTGGTTGATTATTTGGTGAAATTGAATGTCTATTTTTAGTTCTGTATTAATGCCATATCCAGTGAATTTTTGTTGGTAAATAATTAGGTGTTTATATATAGGTTTTTAATAAACACCAACATTCTTTAATTATTTGGTATATTTTGATGATGTAATTGATGTATTTATTGGTGCATACAATGACGTATGTTCGATTTTGGGTATATCCATAGAAAGTTTAGAGAAGAAATATTAAATTGGTTATATTATATGATTAGCATTTTCATATAAGCAAAAATAATTCTGTAAACTAATATGTATAATTTGAATACATTGAAATAACCATTCTATTTGTATGTGATATATGTGATAATACTTATTTAATAAATTCACTAATTATTATGGAGATTAACTAACGATACGTTGTAATCTAATACAGGTAAGTATGTTGATTACAATATTAAAGGAGTGATATATGATGCAAACACCAAATATGAAAGATTCATAACGATATGGGTGTCCAAGTTTATTTAGATGCTGAATGGTAGTTGCACTTTTATCAAATATTGATTAGTGTTGAACGGCTTATTCGTATTATTGGTGAGTTAATTGTAATACTAGTTGGTGTTAGAATGTGTGATTTTCAAACTATTGGATCTATATTCAAAATTAATTGGCTAGTTCTTGACTATTGGTGTAATTATCGTTGTAATGTTGATGAGTGCATATTAGGTTAATACAGTGTTGTTTTCTTGATGGCAAAAGCAACATGTTCATAATAATTGGTGCTAATTATTATGACAAAATGTTGGTATTATATACGAACCTATGACATTGAATCCTAAACGACCAAATATACTTAAAAAGGGTAGTTTGACACATATATACCAAAACAATTAAAGCATTCTTCATTCATTTGAATACAATATCGTAATTACGTAATATTGATGTAATAAGCACATACACAATTGGTGTAACGGTGGTATAATAAGCACAAATATTCATAGTAATATTGGTGTAATAAGCAAAACGTTAACAATGGTGAAAAGTATAGTCGTGAATCGTATGAACTGAAGGAAGGTCAATGATTAAAAATATGAAGATGGACGGAAGGAAAGAGAAAAAAAAGTACCAACACAATACTTCACTACCATATTCAACACCATATTCACCACCTCCATATATTAAAATAGATAAATTATTAACAAGAAATACACCACAATTACTATAAAGTATAAACACACCATTGGCTTTCACAGTTCAACTATGATTTTTACTTAGAGTGAAATTTAATTATTTTTTTGAGCAAGTTATTTATTGGTTAAAAATACACCAAACTTAACCCACAATGTACACTATTTAATAATATACTTACTTTAAAACTAAAATTATAAAATGGGTGTTTTGAGTGTAATGATTTATAATAGGAATGAAATTTGATTATATTTTAGTGTAAGTTATTCATTATGGTTTAAAAAATGATTATCAATTGTAATGACCCGAAAGATCTTTTTAGAAATTTTCTTAAAATTACCACTTTACTCCTCCCGATAGTTGTTTCGAATTATTTTTAATCAATCGGTGAAGTTGATTTGAGAATTTTTAACTATTCAATAATTATATCTATTTAATTAACAAATAATTCTTAATTAATTAATTAATTTAATTGATAGTTTTTATTTATTAAATTCCTATTCCACTTAACTCACGTACGGAATGAAATTAAAAGCAGTTTCTTAAGTTTTGATTGTAACAAAAGGAGCCGCCGCTTGACAGTCGGCATATAC
>JAJOOS010019078.1:0-11005 GCA_029582725.1 Solanum chiquidenum
TCTATTTAGATATTTATACTTTTATTTGAAAAAACCTTAATAAATATTATAAAGATAATTTTATTTGTGGATTTGATTAACAAATAGTAACATTAACATCATGTAATATTGTTTTGTTGATATTTATGATAATATTTTTAAATTATAATTTATAATTTATTTTAATAATTATAAAAAAAATATAATTTTTTAAAAAATGGGCTGGCCCGGCAAGCCTGTAGCCCACGTACTTATGGGCTGGGCTGACTGTTTTTTGACCCACACCAAAAATGGGCTAGCCCGACCTGACCCGTAAAATGTCAAAGTCTGTATGGATTAGCCCGGATGGGGTGGGCTAGCCCATATTGACAGCTCTATAGAAGGGGATGAGATACTAGACCATAGAGAGGAGATGAGAGGATCAGAAAGCCAAAGCTTCACATAATTTTTGCATAACCCTTCTTTCTAATCCCTAGACCTTTTTAACAATAGCTAATTGGGCCTAGATCCCAAATAAAACTCTCCAACATTTTACTCGGCCCAACAATATCAACTGAATCAGTCTTATTTACCACGTCTAGCCCATATAGCCTTACAGAGTTATCTTGATTCACAACAATACTCCCGTCCCGCAAAAGAACCTTGTCCTCAAGGTTCATGTCAATAAACTTCATCCGATAACCTGGAGTAAAGTTGATATTTTTGGGTTGTTACTGGTGAAAACCTTAACGAATAGTATCAATATTTGGTTGGCAGCTTGGAGGATTCCAGAATTGACTTCATTAGTCTTGCTTACCTTCTGATCATTGATCACTTTGCACAAGATTGCGTGACAAAGATATATAATAATTTCATATATGTGCAAATAAGTAAGGCACCCGATGATATCACTCAAACTTCCATATAAAATTCTTTCGACCTTAGAAACATTATTACTAGCAGCAACACGAGGAACATTTGACATATTAACAAAAAATATATGAATCTGCACCAGACTTGATCGACCAAGCCTATCTACGATGATCACATAATATGCATCTGCATCACCTATATAGCCTTACTGATAATTATAGTTATCTCTGAATACAAATTACAGCGGATAATACACATACCAAAGTAATAACACACTAATCACGGATAGCTTAACATAGAAGAAGGTAACTAGAAGGGGATGAGATACTAGACCATAGAGAGGAGATGAGAGGATCAGAAAGCCAAAGCTTCACATAATTTTTGCATAACCCTTCTTTCTAATCCCTAGACCTTTTTAACAATAGCTAATTGGGCCTAGATCCCAAATAAAACTCTCCAACATTTTACTCGGCCCAATAATATCAACTGAATCAGTCTTATTTACCACGTCTAGCCCATATAGCCTTATAGAGTTATCTTGATTCACAACAATAACTCAATTAGTAGGATGTCTTGAGTCTACTTCTTCTCCACATTACGAGTGAAAAGAAAAAAGTAATGGAAAAAACTCAAATATGTCAATGAACTTTGAGGAAAAGCTCATTTATGTCATTTGTTGCTAGTTGAGTGTTTACTCCAGCCTAATGAATATATGACACATGTATTATGCACATCAATCACTAAACTGCGGTTAAAATTAACTAATACACATTCTCACCATAAATTTATGATTTAGTCATGATAAATTAGTATTGATTTAGTATAAACACTTGGTGTGAGTACATAGACACTACGCACTAGTTAAAGAGATTTTGCTTTGCCTTGTGTCATATTTCTCATTGCTTTGAATGTCACTATTTTAAGTTCTCTTTTTTCAATCCAAAAGCTTCTGTGCTGAGTAGGTTCTTATTGATGTTTATTAGTTATTAGGGCAACTGTTCCAACATTGGAGCTGGATAAAGTTTTTGAACAGAAAATTGAGATAGCGAAAACAGTTGGGGAACGACTCGAAAAGGTAACTCTCTCTTTATATTAGTAAGTACTACTACAACTTTTAAGCAAAAGAAACAAAATCAATTCATATCTGATTTTCCTTGTGGAATTACATAGGTTATGTCACTTTATGGATATGAGATAGTTCAGACTCTTATTGTAGATGTTGAACCAGATGATCAAGTGAAAAGTTCAATGAATGAGATTAATGCAGGTATGGCTGCTTACCTTTAATGCTTCACTTGTTACTTTTTTTCTCCCCACTAAATGGAAGTAAAGAGTTGTTAGCATTGCCTTTTACCAGAGACTTGTTGTCCAACCTTTTGTTTTCTGGACTAGAACCACTTTTTCGATTTCAACATGTGATTACTAGTTTCGGTGCTCGGAATCTCGGACCACATATTGGCATTGAAGGGGAGCAACGGTAAAGTTATTGTCACGAGACCTATAAATCAGGGGTTTGAACCTTAAAATCAGCAGTTGATGTTTGCATCATGGTAGCTAGGTTGCTTACATTGCATCTCCTTGGGATGCGGTTCAGAGAGTCCTTGATACCTATAGATCACGGTTCAAGTCATAAAATCAATCATTCATACTTGCATCAGTATAGGTTGCCTACATTACATTTCAAGAGGGGTGTGGCCTTCCCCGATCCCACATAAACGTGAAATGTTGTTGCATCTCCTTGGAATGCGGTCTAGGGAGTGAGTCTTTGTTACCTATAAACCACGAGTTCAAGTCGTGAAATCAATCATTGGTACTTGCATTAGTGTAGGTTGTCTACATGCAACACGTTTGCCCTCTTTATCACATCTTCTTGGCAATAAGCTCCACTAGTAAAGAGTCAACAGTTTTACAAAGTAGGACCATGTGAACTATGTATTGAATTTTTGTTTGCATATTGATGGACCACATAAATCTTCATTCCTCTAATAACGTGAGTTGACAATTTCATGGAAACTAGCTTCAAGATTGAGAGAAGCTGCATTTGAGAGAGCAGAAGGAGAGAAGATTCTGCAGATAAAGCAAGCAGAAGGAGAAGCAGAATCAAAGTACTTAGCAGGGCTAGGAATTGCTCGTCAACGACAAGCTATCGTAGAAGGGCTCAAAGAAAGTGTGATTGGCTTCTCTACTAGTGTTCCAGGGGCATCAACCAAAGATGTCATGGACATGATTTTGATCACCCAATACTTTGATACAATGAAAGAGATAGGTGTCTCATCTAATTCATCTGCTGTTTTCATTCCTCATGAGTCATGAGCTAGAGGATGCGACTTCTGAACACAGATAAGAAACAGTTGGTTCAAGGTAACATATTTAGGCTATGATGCTGAACAGTGAACATTATGGGTTAATTTCTGCAAGGGAGAAAGAGAGATTCATGTATTGTGTTAGCGAAGGTAGGAGTCTAGGAGAGATCGATGCATGGTCCAACGCATTCGAATTATACTTTGTAATAGTGATTTCAAGGATGGAGGATAGATGAACTGAGAAGTATTCTCTCTTAAAGGGAATAAGAAAAGAAGAAAGGCCTAAAGCTCTCTTTCAAGAGATCCTTTTTTTGTGCAGCTCACCACAACACATAAAAAATGATCAAAATATGATTAATCAATCATGCGAATGATGAAGCCCAGGCAAAAGGTTAAAAACTAGTCCCCTCAATCAACATTTAGGATGGGTATTAACGAAAATTCATGAGTTTGCATTACCAGCTGAAGGTTTTTCTCACCGGTGCAGAAGGATAATGCACTGAAACAAATCTACCTAATTTATTACTCTGGATCATACAAAATGACACTGCTTCACTCACTTTTCTGTAAGGTAGTAACAGACTCATGGTTTGAGGGCTACTGCCAATCCGATCTTGGCGCTCTTTTCAATTGCCCTGGTGTCAACTTCACCTGATATTGTGAAGAGGGATTTTGGTCGCCACTCGTGTTGGATGAGAGCACTTGCCTTACCATAGCTGTTAACGCGAGCCTTCACTGTGGTCAATGGGTCCAACAAATGCTGTGTCCCAATGGTGAGTGTGTTCTCATTGCTTGAGAAACTGTGAGTCAACTCTGCACCAACAGCTGTGTTTGTCACTGGCTTCACAGTGTGGTAGTAGGAAGCACTGACGGTATCACCCTTGTCATTCCTGTATAAAATTAGTACTCAGTTCAAAAGGGTTCAAAGATAAGAAAACAACAAAGATGATGATGGAACATGTTGGTTCAAAAGTCACAATTTCCGCAAAATTCTAGAACTTTGATGCAATTTTACAGCCATCATATCATTTCAATATAGCATCTTATCAGTAGAGGAGACAAATGATTCATTAGTTTAGCCAGGATGAAAAAATTCAAATGCCAAAATTATTTCTTGCAGAAAGACAGAAAACCAAGACGTTGCAAGGTATCATTTGACAGTTAGAAAGAGAACAAATGGCTAAAAGACGGATTTTGTTCCATGAAGAATCTAACAAATACATCATGTCCAAGGTAGATATCACGTAAATACTTACAATGCTAAGGAAGCAATCAGATCAGACGAAGAAAAACTCAGACCAGCATTGCATTTTGTGAAATTGCCTGTGGCAGTGTCAAATGATAGATCAGTGCCCAAAGCAACGGTATTGTTTCCAGCAACGCCAGAGAAGTTGACAAGAGGACTTGCTGTAAGTCCAATGCTAGTGTTGATCCCAGCATACTCATGCAAGTACTGGAGCTCTACCTGTAACATAATACTTTTGCTTAGTATCACGCAGTTCACTAAACTACCAGCCAACTACAGAGAAATATAGTTAAAAGCAAAGGTACCTTTCCAGACTTCTGGTCTGGTACGACAAAGCTAAAAATTGTCTTGAGTCCTGGTGCAGGTTCATCAACAGTGATGGTAGTGTAGACCTGCATCATTCAATCCAAATTACTTAAGCATATTCTTGTATCGCCCCAGCTCAGCTTGATGAAACAAACTTGAACTTGTGGATTTCCCAATCAGTAAGTCTCAAAAGTTGAAAATTCAAAACCGAAGACGGACAACTTCTGAGAGTGCAGAGCAGAGGGAAGGGGAGATTAGAGAACAAGCTAGATAACTCAAATGTATTCTCCTCCCCAATTGACTATCCTTTGACTTTGATTGAGCAACTCTTTTTTTTTCAACTACCACAAGACTCGTCTTGATTATCATGCTTGACAAATTCAGTCTTCAGTTACTATAAATTTGCATTTGGAGGTATACATCCGGGAGGGGGGAGGGGGGGGGATTAGATTAAGGAAGCATGCACATCGCCATAATCAACACCAGGGTAAATGTTAAGCTAACGCCTAAGATGCCATTATGTGGATTAAAGCAAGTCTGCGCGAGAGATCCAACAGCGAAATGGAGAAGAGCGCACAAATGGGAAACATAAAACTATAGTAGATATTGGTAAAGTGACTATCCAAACATTTCAATTACAGCCTTATAGTTTTTTTTTTGATGAAGTAAGTAGATTCATTTCAAGGCATCAAGAAGATGCAAGCTTTACAAGGATAGATCAGTTAAGCTCACAAAAAAAAGGATTTGTAGTCTCTTTCTAAGCTATAGAGCTAACAAAATCCAAGAAGACAAATCAATTACAGCCTTATAGTTGTTGGACAACATATTAATATCATTAACTGCAAGTGTGAAAACAAATCATAGACACCAAGCTAAACTAACAAACACAATCTTTCAATAACAGCAAGGAGAAAACTATTGACTCCATGGGCTCGCAGAGCATTAAATCAGCCCATAAGGAAGAAAATGATAACAAAGTAACCAAAGTGGGAATCCTTCATTTTTACTTTCAATTTTCTTGATTTTTGTGGGTTATATTTTCAGGGAAATGGATACTTGAAGGATTGAGAAAGTTTGATCGAAGTGTGGCCAGGTCAATATAACTCACAAGTCAAAACTAAACATGTTGAGCACCTAGTATCTCCAAAGATGTATAATTTCAATACTGTATCTCCCAATAGAAGTTACTAAATATAGTACTAATAAATACGAGATCCCAGTAATGAAAAATGAACTCACATTGGAATTGGTGTCCACTTTTACATCAGTGGTAATGTTTTTGTTCTTCAGCTGGGTGCTAACATCCGCCAAGAATAATTCACCTTTCTTCAGACCAGATGAGGTAATAGCCTGAGATGTAAGACAAACTTTAGCAACATATACTTAAAGTCTTAATTGACTACAAAACAATTTCAATGACAAGATATCATTGTCAAACAATGTGAAGAATCCGCTACATGCATCGTGAGGCAATACCGAGGAAGTCCCTCCCGAGAAATACACACACTCTGCTGGAAGTTAGTAAAGTAACAAAATAACCAGAGGCAAATGTAGCCTTGCGGTGAAGCTAATGAATCCGGTACTTTTCATAGCATAAATTTGTGTAAAAAATTTCATTAAAATCCCAACAAATAGTATAAATGAACCATAATTTTAAAAATACAACAGATTCAATGCTAAAACGTTAAATATTGAACCCATAGATTTTAAAATCCTAGATTTCCCATTCCAGAAGATGAAAATAATTATCAGTCGCATGATACCAGTAAAATGTAAATAAGATGACATCTCATTCTTCATTTCTAAAGTTTCTTCCCTATTTTCCTAGGAGCAGTATAAGACCAAGTTTATTAACCCCCTCTCCACACACATACACCTTAACTTCTTCTAATTTCCAGTATACTCGTAAAATTTGTCACAATTTCATACTTGACGACAGAAACTACAGCTCCCTCATCCCACACCCCAAAACACAATCAAGAATGAACATTAAGCAAAAAGTTTGAATGATAATCATATACATATCCAGAAAGAAACTAACCACTCCCGTTGTGCTGAACGTAGTGATGGTGAACTTATGGTCACTGACATAGTCCCTGTACAGAAGATCTAAAAATAACAACAAAAAGATACAATATCTATCAATTACCACCACACATGAAGTTCATTTGATAAAAAATTTCATCAAAACCAATCTTCCATGTTTGGTTTTGTACAAATAAAGTTTTATAAACTTCCTCCGTCCCAATTGATGTAGCACCTTACTGTGAATTTTTCATATGCACTTTAAATTATCAATTTCAGTACTTTTCCATAGTTCCCAAAAATGTAAATGTATTTCTAAAAACTTAAAAAAGTTCCATGTCCGAATTAACAGTTAAAATTTTTTAAAAAAAGCTCCAACTCTCAAAATTCAAAAAGGTGCTACATAAATTAAGACAGAAGAACTACCAAACAGTAATGAAAAAAATAATTTCCTCCAGAAATAAAAAATACACAGTTTCCTTATTTTTTTTACGACAAGGGAAACCGCAGCCGCTACCCTTTTGGTGCGCACAGGGTAAAACCCCCGCTCCTTATTACCAATCTATGTTGCTCATACTCTTAAAAAATATACACAGGTGCTTATCAAATATTTCCAAAAAAAAAAATGTACATTTCTGGAGAATCCGAGCAACATATTTCCCTAGCACCAAACTATATTGCTCGGACTCTTCAAAAAAACAACAGTTGCATATCTTATATTCCAAAAAATAGTACAATTTTTTTTGAGAATTCGACAAGGATGCAACAACATTTTTGAAGAATCAGAGCTGTTTCCGTAGCACCAAATTATACAACTCAGACTCTTCAAACATATCAACTAGTGCGTATCGAATATTTCAAAAATAGTGTACTACATTTTTTTTAAAATCCGATACACATACAACAACATTTTTTGAAAATCCGAGCAACATAAGTACCAAAACAATGAAATGAAAACGGAACAAAACGAAAAAAAGTGAAAAAAACCTCTAGCTTTTTTGCCGATATCGGAGTAAAGTCCAGGTCCCTTCACCATCTCTGCAACAGAAGAAAAAAAAAACTCGAACTGCAAAAGAGAGAGAAAGAGAAGCTTCTAGAGAGAGAAAGTCTACTTACAGAGAGAGAAAGAATCGGTGTGTATCGAAAGACTTGGTTTGTTACCATAAAAGAAAAATTATAGTGTAATAGGAATAACCCTAGACTATTTCGTTTAGTTCATTTTAGACTGTTTGATCTAATGATGGATGTGAAGAAAGAGATTCTGGACCGTTGATTATATCTAACATGAGGGTACTTTAGTACTTTTATATTTTCTGTTTTATTAAATTTATTGTATTTATTTTGTTAGACCAACCTGGATCATTCACAGCCCTTCGACTCTTCCTGGAGATACGTTGTCAATTTTGAAATTAAAAAAAAGTTTAATTTAATTTATTTGCTTAAATTCAAACTTGGACCGATTAAATTATGACTCATTTAACTCGAGTTAATCAATTATGAATAATATGAATTACTCTCGTTAGGTTCATTAGTAATTGTTCATTATTGACTTGACACATAATATAATTATTACTTCATATTAATGTAATTTCATATCACATGTCCAACAGGTCCTTATGATCTGGGAATTAGGATATTTATGCCCGATTCAATTGTTAAAGAACAAAAGGCATGAATTCAAGTCATAAAAATGGATCAACATAAATTGTGGTGGGATAATTAGAATTTCTACATTCTCAGAACTAAAAGTCTTGAATTTGAGCTTCCCAATTATTATTACTAAACAAAAGGCATGAATTCAAGCCATAAAAATGGATCAACATAAATTGTGGTGCGATAATTAGAATTTCTACATTCTCATAACTAAAAGTCTTGAAATTGAGCTTTCGAATTATTATTACTACTTTCGTTCAATTTTATTTGTTATGTTACGTTTTTCAAAAGTCAATTTGACTAATTTTTAAAGTTCAATTAAACATTAATTCGATAGTTTAAGCAAAAAAATTAGATATTCAAAAACTATACGAAAAGTACTATAAATTGCAATTTTTTACATTATCAATATAATGAAAAAATACATCCTAAAATATTAGTCAAAGTTCTTATAATTTGACTCTAAAAAAAAACTATGACAATTAAAATTGAAGAAAGAGAATATTTTTTATAAAAAAAAAAAATCATATCAAGAGCACTTTCCAAAAATATCCTCAATACATAAATAGAAAATTTACTCCAACTTTAATATAAATATCGGTATAAAAATAATTTTAAAAAAACCATAGAAATGGAGATAGTTTTTCCATTAGTTTGCTTTGTTGGCAAATAATCATACACAAACAAGCACGCACGTTTTCAGCATTTTCCTTTCTATGCTTTTTTTATAAAAAAAAAAGCTTCAAATTTTTTATTTTTTTTTGCGGAAATCTCATATTTAAATAATACAAACTGTAATTGTAAATTAAAATTATTATAAACTATAACTCTTATTTCCTTTACATTTTCTTTCTTTCTAAAATCAACATGAGAATATGCTTTTATTCTTTTATTGGCTTACGGAGGAGAATATGATGTCGCCCATTCCTCCAAGATGCTTTTTTTTTCCTTACTCGATGTTCGAAATGCACATTAAAATTCAAGTGTTCGACTAAATTTTTAATTACGCATTGCAGAGCTATTTGGGGTGACGATCTAACATGATTTTCTCCATATTTAGAATTTGAATTTGTGATCGCTAATTAATGATGGAGCAATCTCACCATTGCACAACAACTATGTTGTTCTCTGAGATGCTTCTCACTTCTCATTGTGTTTCATTTAATTTTTTTCCAATGGAGTATTTTTTTTAAATGCCATAAAGGGTCGTTTGGTACCATGGTTGGTTGGTTATCTTGATTTTCGATGAAATATTTTATAAGATTAATTATTTTATTTTTATATAAAATAGTTAATTCGTTCATTTTAACATAAAAATCATGTCAAAATTAGCTAATATGTTAAATTAAACATAAAGTAAAAGTAAACAAAAAAAAATTGTAGTGACATTATATTGTTATGCTTATCTGATATATTAAACAACCCCTAAATAAATAATGTATGAATGCCTCTGTTGGCTAAGTCAAATATTTTACGGTAGAATGGTATGTGAAACAAATCTATATATATATATAAAGTTGGATATCAAACATGCATGTTGATGTGGCACTCTCTAAGTCCAAGAAATCTATTTATCTATTTTTCTAAAAAAAAATTAACACTTCTTTTTATGTTTTTCCTATCAAATAAAATAACTATTTTACCATCTAATTGAAAGTAATTACCACATATTCATTGCTTAATTTAAAATGGTACATCATAAGTGTTATACCCCATTTTAACTGGATTAAAATAGTGTACAACATTTTGATGATTTCCAAATTAATAACTAACTTAAGAAGTCGCCACCTAATTATTTACGGTGAATTAGGGCACCTAAAATGGTTAAAGTCTATTGTCTAAAGTTAACTCTATTTTAAGGTCTACTAAACATGAGATTCTAGGTAAGGATTCAACTAATCTAAAGGGAAGGAGTTACGCATCCTTTAAAATCCATTAAAAATGGTTAATCGACCGAACTTAAATAATTAATTAGGCTAAGGTGTAAAGATGTAAAAAAAGTATAAATACCACGTACTAAATGACTTAAAATCAATGATAGAAAAGATGTTTTTAGGAAAGATTATTTTTGTTGGAAACACAACAAAAAAAATTGAAAAGGTTTCATGAGCTTAAAACTTATTTTTATTGAAAAAGGGAGATTGTATTGAATCAATAGCCTGAAGACCCATTTGGATTTTAAGAGGAAGTGAAAAACTTTTGTAAAGAATTAAAGTATGTAGTAATAAAAGACTTTTTTTGAAAAAAAATAAATGGTGAATTTAACTAATAGATACTTCTTTATCATAAAAGAAAAAGGGGCAAACAAATTTATACCCTACACGCTAAGTTACTGATTTGAAGAAAAAGGCAGCCGAGTTTAAAATTATTATACTAGAACACTTTCATGTTAGGTTATTAACAAATTCTAAGCTACCCGAGAGAATTAATTGTCACTAGAATACTCAAAACACACAAAGCGCCACATACAATCTATATATATATAAATTTGAATGTGAAACCGTTGATGTGGCATGCTTCTTTGGTCAGGATCTCAATTTATCTTTTTTCTCAAATTTTTAATATTTTTCTCATTTAATTTAGAAAAATAGCTACACTTACACTTTCTCTCTCCTCACTATTACTCCACTATTAATGTCTT
>JAJOOS010019079.1:0-17617 GCA_029582725.1 Solanum chiquidenum
TATATATATATATATATATATATATATGAATACAATTGATGACTCAAGTATTTATTTATACAAAAATAATGTAATTATGTATCAAAATATACTTGCATTACCTGGTCAAACCTTTCAACTTGTGTTAGTATTTCAATACATTGGAACAATCCAAAAAAAAATACAAGTGGATATAATACAAGTATCCAAATATATAAGTATTTCACTATATAAAAAATTGAAAATCAGACAACCCTCAAACTCTTTTTGCTCACGTTCTTCCGATAATACATATGAATACAACTAATTAACTCATCAACCTTTCAACAAGATATATACAAATATAAATTTCATATAAACAAGAAAAATTGCAAATAGAAGATATTTAATGAAAATATGTCACAAAAATTACTCATGAAAATCAAGTAAAAAATTGTGAATTGGAAGAAATTGGAGAAAAAATTGGTGATTTGGTGATATTGAAAGAGAAAATAACAAGAGGGTAAACATGGGGAGTAAAGCACCGTAAAACATGTTTGAATGGTATTAATTAGGCATGTAAAATTATCTTTGCTATTTTAATAAATATTTATATCCATATATAATTTTTATTTTTATTTTTTAAAAAAAAACAGATTATGAGTGTAATATTAACTTTGCTATTTAACATTTAATTATAGGTGGAATGACCTGAAAGACCCTTGTACTTGGTTCCGTTTGTCAGTTGAACCCTCATACTCATCACTTTGCCAACTAGACCCTTAAACCTATAAGAATACAACATTTAAGCCCTTTTATCCTCCGATCAGTGTGTGTAATGGACGCGACTACACGTGGAATTCCACATCATTTTTTAGTGCCACATACGAAATTAAGTGTTAAAAAAATAAAAAAAAATAGATCAATTTTTTAATATCTTAAACTTTTCAACTAGTCATCTTCTTCATATTTGGTCACAAATTGAGCACTAGATTCATACCCATTAGATCAAATTCTTCTTGATTTAACTTGTAAATTCAACTACAAGTTCACAAACTCAAACTCAATGAACCCCAATCAAATTTTTTAATTAATTTTACAAATTCACAAGACCCATTTATTATTTTTTAAGTTTTTTCAAGCTTATCAATGGAGTTTTAAAAATTTTAATAGTCACAATCATCCTTCACATTATTCACATCTCCTTGTTGAAACCATCTAATAAAAGAATGATACTAATATTTTTCAAACTAAAAAACGAAAATTTTAGAAGAAGTTAAGGCTACTGATTTGTATATAAAAAAAAAAAGAGGCGGAGAAGAGTGAATGTTAGGCTGGAGAAAGAGGAAAGTTGAGGGTTGTGGTGAGGGGTAGAGGAGAGAGGGCTGGTGGAGAAGAAGAAAGGGTGAGTGTGGGTGTGGGTGAAGGAGGGTCGAAGAAGATGAATCTTATTTTTTAATTTTGATAAATTGATTTTTTTAAAAGTAAAATATTGTTTTAACTCGCTTTCAAGCGCATGTAATCACGCATATTTCCAACTCACTAATATTAATGTCACATAAGCTCGAACAACGGTCAGAAGGGTTTAAAATATTGTGTCTGGTGAGTTTAAGGGTTTGATGGGCAAAGTGATGAGTAGGAGGGTCCAACTGACAAATAGAGTCAAGTACAGGGGTCTCCCATGTCATTCCACCTTTAATTATATCCATAAAACATAAAAAGAATGAACTATTGCCATTTACCTTAAATATATATTGATGTTTGCTATATTCTATTGTTTCCTTATGATTAATTAATGGATAAAAAAATGTTAGTTTCCTAATAAAATATTAACATTTTTTTCCTTTTGAACATATTTTATTCCTGATAAAAATATTACAATTATAAAACTCAAATCTTATTTGTTTTCTTTTGAAATCGTTTTTACTAATAAATAAGTAGGAAATAATTTATTTACTTTTTCGTTAACAATATCATGTTTATTAATGACAAAAAATATTAACAATCCAACAAGAGAAGTCTAGGACTATATATCTATATATTAGAGGCATTTCTGACTCATTAAAATAATAATAAATATATTTTTGGATCAAATTATTGACAATAAAAACATATTTAGATCAAACTATTAACTTATGATATTTTATTTCCGTAATTTTAGGATCTTTTTCGTTAATTTTATTTGACGTAGGGATATTGTCTTAAAACTTAGATTATTATTTCTGCATGATTTATTTGAACTATCTTGTCCTTCTTTTAACGGTCAATTATTCAGGCAGACATAAAGGGAAATGACAATTTTAATCTCGATATTATTGTATAATTTCAGTTTTAATCTATGTGTTATTTGACTAGGCACATTTAATTTTTAATTATTTAAAGTGTATGATTTTGGTCCTTGTAGTTAACAAAAATTAACTATTTAGCCGAATGATTATTTTAAAATATATAAAATAAATGTTTGAAGAATTATGTGGATAACTTTTTTTTGAATTTAATAAAAAAAATGTTTAATTTTTTAAAAACTGAAAGTTGTTAGGACACCATTAATAGCCTTACGGAGCCTATCTACCTACTAAACCCTTTCAAATGTAATTGTATTTGATCTTGATTAGTAACTATTGAAAAAGAGAGGAAGAACGAGTCGCTAATGAATAAAAAAAAGAGCAAACTGAGAAGCAAATGAGATCAATTTATATATTTAAAATAATCATTCTAATTGTATATTTTTTTAAATATATAAAATATAATTTAATTTTATATACATAATTCTTCAACCATTTAGAATCACCAACCCTTTATTTTATTTTATATATTTTCAAATAATAATTTTATTAAATAATTAACTATTGTTAACTTCAAGGACCAAACAACACACTTCAAATAACTAAAGGTTAAATTTGCACAGTCAAATTACAGAGAGACTAAAACTAAAACAATGCAATAATATAGGAACTAAAACTGCTATTCTCCACACATAATTATACTTTTTGTATGGTCAATTTGGTGTATCGAGTGGCTAACTATCCATATTCAATTTGATAATAAAATAGTGACTCAAGGGTAATGTGGTATAATCAAATTAAATTAGTGTGTGATCTAGGAGTTTAAATTTTGTTTAAGGAGTCACCAGATATCATCTTATTCTACAGTTAACTCCATCCTCTTTGTCATTACAACTTGGGGTGGGTTTATACGGAGAATGTTTTTTTAGAAAATAATTTTAAAAAAAGAAGTGATTGTTTTTTCACAGTCTATTTAGTAAGTAAATTAAAAATGAATATTTAAAAAAAATTAATATGTAAGCTAGCAAAGTGTTATGAGGATGTAATGTGGAGTGGGGGTTTGAGGATTGAAAGGGGTGGAATGGTCAAGAGATGGAGGTTGGGGACAGATGGGTGGAGAGGTCGAGACAATGAACTTTTTAGTTACTTATAAAACTTGTTTTTCCTACTTTCATTAGGGAAGTTATTTTTCTCATTTTTAATGAGTTTGTTTTTTAGAGAAAATATTTTTCAAAGTATTTTGACTAACCAATATGAGAAAGTTGAAAAATATTTCCATACCGAACACACCCTTAATCATATTTATTTTCTTCATAATGCTCAACGTATTATCAATGATTGTTGTTCGATAGTGTATCAGAAAAATAATGCATCTACAAGACGTGTTCAATTCGAATTGGGACTCTAGAAGGTGTTTAGTTTCAATTGGAATTCTTGAAGGTTACTCAATCCTAAACTCTAGTTCATGCCTATATAAAGGGTACTAAATTCCCTTAAAAGGCATCCCGAGTATTCATATAGAGGTCAAATCTAAATCATCGTAGTTTGAGAAGTACGCCACTAACGGCACTCGAATCATAGATAAATCTTGGGAGAGTAGAATCAAGGGATCAACAGAATTGTACCCGCAATCTTGATGAATAAAATTAAGTTTCTTCATGTTTTTTTGTGATTGTAGTTTATTTTCTGTCACTTTAAAATTTGTTGCAAACACATACATTAGTTTTGTATATTATAGTAAACTTTTGTGTGTTATTAGTACACTTTTGTATATTATTAGTACCTTGTAATTTAGTACATTTTTTCAACTTGTGTAATTAATGCAAGACGTGTATAACTAATACATGAAAATCCATTATATTAGTAATGCAAAAAGTTTTAATACATGCATTAGGATGATTAATGACATAATTGTCCCCCAGAACCTTTTTCACATCTTTTCCCATCATATTTATGAAGAGTATTTTGCAAGTAAATTTTTTTTTTTAGAAATATGTCATGCATAATACATCAACTACCAAACGACTCCATAAAAGATTAATGGAAAAATATTGGGTTTTTACGCTCATTCCATGTACATTATCTTATTTCTCAATTTGAAGGAAAATATCTCGACAAATAACAAATGAGATTTTACTCAAGTTCAGATGTCACAAGTGTTGGGGAATTAAGAGAACAGATTAAATATGACAAATAGGTGGATTTAGGAGTGAGTTAAATTTGAGCGGATTATTAATCTGTTTAAAAGTTATTCAAACGGCGATATATTTGATCAAAATCCGCTTAAAGCGGTTCATAACCAAACTCATCCAACTCTTAGGAAGTTTTAATTTTTATTTTTTTTATTTTTTAGTACCTTATAAAATTATTATTTTTTGTTATTATGTCAATATATTAATATGTCAAATTAAAAATGTCCTTTTACAAGTATTTTAACAAAATTTGAACTAGATATCAATCCAAACTATAATAAATTGAAATGAGCTGAGCTAATAGATGGACGGATCAAATCAGCTCAAACATAAACTATATGATTTATTGGACTAATTGCACCACCTGTAAAATGGATCATCGATTTGTGTTTCATTTTTTGTGAACCATAAATCCTAGAGTAAGGTTGGTAAAGAAAATTTTCCAAGAAAACCTCATCTAAAGATTATGAGGTTTCATTTCATTCAACCGTAAAATTGAAGTTTTTGTTTATTTGGTGTCTAATATCCACATCGAGATCGATTATATTTGAATTCACACCATAAAAAACCATGTTGCCTTTGCCCATAATTGCTTATTGACTTCCATCGTGAAAGAATTTCTTGATTTTGCAATAAAATTCTGTTAAAACACTTATTTTTGTTAAGTTTTGACTTAATCTTGGAAGAAATTACCTAAATTACATTATAATAGTGAAAAAGCCGAAATTACTTGTTCTTATACCTAAAGACTGGCCATAGAGATCACGGAAATTTCTGCAAGAGCCTTGTTTGTTGTAATCCGTTTAATTTATAAATAAAATTCTCTTAGTTCATTAAAAGAATTTCGTAATTCAATCATTCGTTATTGTTTATAATTATATCTCTTGCATGACCGGATTGGAGATATCAGAGAAAGATCATCATCTCTATATTAGCAAGAGAACTTCTACTCGTAAATCCTTAAAGGTCTATCAAGTGTTTTTTAGAAGTAAATAATGACATTAACAATACCAATACTATTCATATTCTAACATACTGTATTCAGTAGTACTATTCTTATTCTAACACACCCTAGTCATTTGGTAATTCATAATACACCCTATTCATCTAATACAACAAACCAGACCGCTCATAAAAAATATTGTCAGCATAACTAATCCAAACATTATTAATGTACCCTATTTAGTGCTATTCTTATACCCCTTCCAAACAACCTATTAGTCTCAAATGCATTTTAAGCAACCCACGAGCTCAGTGTTGGTGATGGGACGGAGGGGAAGTTAATATAAGCGGATTTACCTTGAAAACTATAGTGCACGTGAAATTATTTCTCTCTACAAAACTCAGTATTTTATGTATAATTTTTTTAGAATATTACATGTTGGCACTCATACCGCACAAAAAATAAGCTAAATGGAACACTTGAAGTGGGGGGAGACAAAAGACAACAACATGGTTCGAGCACTCAAGAGGTGAATAATGCGATGGCTTGTAATTCATCATGGACACAATGATGAATGAGCAAGAAGTCAATTCACAATGAGAAGAGAGCCAACAATTCCTCAACTTATCACTTGTTACATAAAAATGGGCATAGGATACCCCAGCAACTTTATCTAACAATCCATGTTTTCAAGATTAGTAATGATTACCAATTATACGCTACCTATAATCTCCCCCTATATTGGAAATCATTTCCCCACTTATAACTTCACCTTCTGCTGCATCCATCCATCTTCAACATTCCAATGCTAAAGATGAAGAGAACAGAGCTCCTTCTCTACATTCTTCTCGTATCGACAATATGTGCAGCATGTCGACATGACTATAACTTCATTCCCATGGCTCAAGCTATAAAAGCAGGCAAGTTTACGACTGTTCACTGCTAATGAAACACTAATAAATGAATGTGATACACTATTTTTCTTCATTTTCTTGATGTGGTAGCTGAAGCAAGTCGTGTTTTTTCTATTTTCTTGAACTCCGGGATTTCCTATACAAAACAGTTATGTGATTTTAGTAGGCAAGTATATCAATGGATCTAAACTCTAGCTTCTCTATCGCAGTTAAGTCCAATAAAAGCTCAGTGTTCTACACATTGAGATCAACAAGAGGACACATTCTTGCTAATTTGGTAAGTCTTACAAGTATGGAGTCTCTATTCTGAACTAGTTTATGCATGAAGTTTCTAATCAAACTATTGTGGAGCAGGGGAAGTATGAAAAGATTCATAAACCACCATCTGGACCGAATCCAAATGGAAATCATCGTCCACCATCAAGGGCCAAACCCAACTGGAAATCATCGTCCACCATCAGACCATGAACAGAAGAATGAGCTAGTCATATGAGACCACAATTATCGAATTGGAGGTTAGACATATATGTATTAGTTAGACGATTTCATATTTAGGCGATTTGTAAAAACAGTGGGATATCCTTTCAGATTGGAATTACATTTCCTTCATTTACTAAGCAGTCTAGAAGACTGGTCTTTGTCTAATCTATAGTCCTTAGACTTCACACCTAATATGATTTACTGCAAGCAATGTTGTCAATTTACGACTATCAATATCTAGTTCTTAAAAAGTAAAAATTCCACAGACCATTCTCAAATCTCAACAAGATCAAAACAATTTTGAGTAAAGCTAAAAGTGAAACCAAAACTCATTTACTGAAGGCCAACTTAAGTCTGAGCTCCTAGGAAACCAAGCTTAATCTTGTAGGTCACAAGAGAACGATTTGCATGCTAGCATCAGGAATTGAGAGATAGGGATTGGGATTATTGTAATGACTAATGAAGCAAAATAGAGAAAACCTTGGGCCAGATGCTTAAAATTCTATGCTGCCACCACCTTACTGCAAACTTTGATGCATCCTCTCATCAGCACACTATTGCCCACTTAAGTCGTGGTTAATATTCGTACAATAATTGGAACAACAAAGCCCACATGCTACACATTAAAGAATATGGAAAAATTTAGCTTTTGCTCGCTAAGCTCGCCATAAAACTTAAAAGAGCCTGAGTAAATCTTAACCAATTTGACAACTCAGCAGGCTTTCATCATTTAGCTAATAGTCCTCAAATATGACTAGCATAAAAAAGGGGCACTAGACACATACTAAGATACATGTGTCATATATACAAGTTAAATTGCCAACTAAAGTGTGTAGTCTCTCTTTTGCTTTAGTTTATGCATGCAGTCTCTTATCAGACTGTTGTGAAGCAGGGAATAAACAAGAAGGATCCATATACCACTACTGGGCCAAAGCCAACTAGAAATTGTCGCCTGCCATCAAGGCCATGAGCAGAAGAACAAGCTAGCCATATGAAATCATGATATTTGCTGAGAGTTGGAGGTTAGACATATCTAATAGCTAGAAGATCTAAGATTTAGGTTATTTTGCTTGTACAAACACTGGGATATCTTTGAGATTGGAACTTTATTATCCTTCCCCAACTGAATTGTCGGAAGAGTAATGTTTTCTAGTCTAAAGTCCTTGTTGCTCCACTTCTAATGTGCTGACTGCAAACAATACTATCAAAATTTAGTTCTCTATAAACTTTGAAAACGTATTAATTCCACATGGCATTTTCAAGGTATTAACAAAATGAAAGAGTTTTGCATAAGGTGGTCGCCAAACCGAAGCTCCTTTTTTTGATATCCGATAAATCCATGAGGGTCGGTAGTACATGGTTCGAAACTCTATCAATAATGCTCTCCCTACTCTTCTCCACTTTAAAATACTAGACTTCAGTCGGCAGCCGGATTCGAAGCAGTGATGCGCACCTAGCCCATACATCATTTACTGCATTCTTACCTTGAGACAAAATCCCAGGGGAACAGACCGAAGTTCATTCGTGAAGATGAACTCTAACCCAGGATACTACAAAAAGAAACTAATCTTGTAAGGAAAGAAAACCACTTCCACGGTAGGCATCATTGATGCAGAGGAATAGAGGAAAGCTTTGGCCCACAGCTTAAAATTAAATGGTTAAGATCAACCCCTCTCATAAAACAAACTTATTGTTAGCTTAAGTCATGGTTACTATTTGCAGAAGGATTGGTACAAGAAAGCCCACAAGTTACACATGAAAGCAATATGATAAATTTAGCTTTTGCTTGCTAAGCTGGTGCTTAAACTTGAAAGCTCGTGAATTCACTTTGGCATACTTATCAGGTTCTCGTCATTTGGCAGATAGCCATTAAATAGATGACCGGCATGAAAATGGCCACTATACACTAACTAAAATACAGATTTGAATATACAAGGTAAACTGACAGCTAAAGAATTGATTTACCACTTTATACAGCACGCTTCTTTTTTGATCTCTTACTCTTCCTTGGCCCTGAGTAATTTGGAACTTCTTTACTACTGCTAGAAGCATAAGCCTCTTCCAGAACTTCTTCATCCTGCAACCAATATTTATCAAGTGTATAAGCTCATATTCAAAACAGTGTCTTCCAATTGAAAATTTAAAAGTCTGCCACACAGCACCAAATAAAACAACTCATCTTGGAGGTACTAAGAAATTATTCTTTCCCTCCTCATCAAACTGAATCAATTAAGATTTTGAAATGTTCCAGAGCTACTTAGGTATCCACGAGCTTAAAATTACGTATGCATATATCTCTAGTCTCTGAGTGAAGCCCTTTAAACTTTCAGCTTGATCGCGTAACCAATCACTATGCATTTTTGCTCAAGATTATTGATTTAAAATTGAATTTTTGATTAATCCTTGCTTAAGCTACAGAGAAAAGAAATTATTCAGAACACTAGAGACATAGATTTTTCAATTTATTCTTTCCTCAACCGCCTCTCCTTGAGCAAACGAATTACTGAAAATAGACAGAAATATATAGGGAGACACTGAAAATTGGGATCTATAAATGTAATACACTATTAGACCACAAATATCGAGCATATGTGTCTTCATGCACTTCAATTTACCAAAAAGCAGAACCACTGGTTTAATAATTAGAAAAGTCAAGACACTTCTAATCAAAAACAAACTCCAATCAACTGGAGAAAGATCTATTTTCAGACAGCAACTACAAAATTACATCTATGTTATCATCACATGCAAATTTTTGTCTAATAGTGTTAGCGTAAGGGTTCTGTAGCGATATTTTTGCCAATATATGTCGTTTACTAGTTCAGAAATGCACTCAAGCACCCTTACAAAAATGGAAGACCAACCTACGGACGTGACAAGAAATAAAAACTATGACCCTTTCCAACTCTCACAAAGTGAATTTGCCTCTTTTCTTTTGTTCCTCTTTGTTGGGTAGTATTTCTTTTCACTCTCACACAAATGTTCTCTTCTTAGGCTGGCATAATGGGGTCTAACAATAGCATAGTTGTGCATCTAGGTACTATGACCAACCCTAGGTGAACAAATCCACATCTTTATTACATGGAAGACTGACTTGCATTTTAAGTTAAAAAAGGAAGAATAGTACTTCCAGACAGAGAACTTGTGTAATGCAATAAATTGCCGTGCCTTATTAGGCTGGAAGCCATCCACGTCTTTTAGTGCCCTTGACATGCCATTTCATATTCGACTGACTAACAACTAAATTTAATCATGCAAACATGTCTCGGGTGAACTTGTCAGCAGAGATCATATGCAAAACAACAATTTGAACATTTACCTTGGGCTTGGTGTCATCATCTTGTTCGTCCTCTGAATCAGATATAGAAGCAGAAAGTTCAACCTTATCTGTAGGGAGTGCCTTGGTTGACTTTTTCTTTTCATCTTCTTTTAGCTGCCTGAATCTATTTCCATAAACTTTCTTGTTAGCTAGGTAGACATTGTAAAGTTGATTAACTTTGAAATATTATACACACCTCTCTCCAGATTGTTCAGGTTGAGAGGTAGTTCTCTTTGCACGTCCAGCACTGATGATACCACCGGCATCTCCACTCACAGCAGGCTTTGCACCACCTAACTTGCGCAACCATACCTGCTGTGCTGTGGTCAGCACATTATTTGTGAACCTTGAAATTCAACATAAAAGGCACATGTTAAGAAAATCATCTTGCTTCATTGATTATAATATTCAGAACAAAAATCTACTTTTGAGTTAAAGAGATAAAAGGCAGAAGCATGATAATTTGTCATTTGTTGCCGCAATGATGAGAGAGAACTTAAAAGAAAAACAAATAGAAGAGATATGGAGCAACTATTTTGACATGTCTTTTGAACGGAAAGTTTGAAAGCACTAAGACAGTATAAGGATATCTATGTGTATAAAGGCAGCAACAAAATTTCTTTATCCTCTCATCTCATTCAGTGATAAGGTCACTGGAAACAAGTGAATAGCAAATTGCAATTTACTGAACTGCAGAGTAATATAGTTTTCATCAATAAAAATGATAATTCACATTAGGATGTTCATCGGAACATATTTGTTTAAGACCAATACTGTAATTCTGTATCAGAGGCACTATTACATTATTACTTTAAGTAAGAGCTCACCAGTAAATTGTTAACCCTGATGGAACAGACAAAGAGAAATAGCCAATCATGAGCGGAAGGAACTTGAAAACCAGAAGTGTGTTCTTTTGAGATGGATCATCTGTCTAAGAAAAGATATCAAGGATTTCAATATAACATGACAGAAGCACCCATAAATTGAGATCAGAAGGAAATAAGCTGGAATATAAATTCAGAATCATACTTGGGGAGGTTTCATTATCTCCATTGAAACATATTGTGAAACAATTAGCAGGACAGGCAGAATGAGGTAAGCCACCGTGTCATGCCAACCCAAAGGTGGATGCCCATCCTGAAAATGTCAACATATTTCATGTCCGCAATCATACTAAACTGTACTTAGTATTACAAGCAGAATTATCTTCTGGGCCCAAGAATTTGTAGGAAAGACAATTTGGTGAGATGAAAGCGGGAATTGCTCCATCCTCTTTGTGATTAGGAAGATTACTCAAAATAAAGTTTCAGACATGATAAAGGTGTAATTAGGATATGACACTGACCACAAATGGGAATAGCCAAGAAACTCCAGATCCACTCTGTCGAGCAGCTATAGTAGTCGGGCCTCCCAAAGAAGGGATCCAAAAGAAACCTTCAGTCAGCAATCCCTTTTTCAGAATGAAAAAAAGGTAAATAAACTCATTAGTTGTTTGAATCAATAAGTAAGAACATACAATAATACTAACTTCTTCAGTACCTCATTTGCCACATTGGAGAGAGCTTGATAAAGACCAATCCAAACAGGTATAGTAGCCAAAGTTGGGAAACATCCTGTTATAGTGTAGCCACAAAAAAGAAAAAGATAAACCACAATGGAAATGCAAGGACTTACTACATTCAACATGGAAGCCAAACTTAAGATGGAACAAAATATACACCCAAACCATACAGAAACTCACAGCACTCATTATTTTATGCCATGGTCTCTTAATAACTGGCATTGAAAATTGCAGTTAGTTGATATGCTACAATTAGCACATGTCAAACAATTTGTAGTTTTTATACTGCAGTGGGCTCATTAACCTTGTGGAGGTTTATTGAAGAGACAACCTGTCCATTAATGATGCAGTTAAGCTTCAAGTCAATGCATATTTAACAGCATACCTTAGCTCTACTAACTTTCTGTCACAACTAAAAAGGCATAGTAATTGAGTGTATATTTCAAATCATCATGTGTTTTAGAATAGTGGTGTTCGCATAATACTTAAATCCTTGGGCATAAAGTTGAATTTTTTTATGCCGTTTATAACCACTTCAATGCAGCTATTGGCCAGACAGCTCATAGGATACTGCACCTGAAAACATACTGCATGTTGCTAAGTAGTTGGGAGCCCTTGCTTCTTACAAGCCAAACCCTTTCTTCTTTTACAACGCATAGCCTCAAAGGACTATCGCTAGGATACATCAGAAAGAAGAGGTTGACTAACTTAAAGCTATTGTTTATCATTTGAATTAAAACAGGAGATGATATACATTAAAAAGTAAATTTAAGTTCATAGAGCAGTGTTCTCCGGCATCGAGGAACTAGTTTGGTGTTCATGATCATCTATGGTTTTCCAACCATTGTGTAAACTAAGTCAAAAGTTGCACTTATGTGGTAGTGTTTGACTTGACACAAAGTTAAAGAAAGAAAGGAAGACTTTTGAAATTTGTGGTCTAAGACAAACCTTAAGACATTTATGTGGCTATAAATCATTTTCATTAAGAGTATAAAGGGAGTTTTAAAGTTAAGATGTTTCTAATTATAGAAAGGTGACATTCTTTTGGGAAAAACTAAAAAGGAAAGGGTGCCACATATATTGAGACGGAGAGAGTAAATGTTTAGATGAAGACGCATTACTGGAGTTCCTCAGTTCCATACATTCATAAACGGCAACTGAGTTTTTGTACGCTGTATATATTGTGCTGCTTCGACCGAATAAAATATCAGACTTGCCCCAAAAAATAAGGAAAAAGAGAGTTGATGAATTGAGAGCTATGAATGAGGAACTAACTTAATGACAACTTCATATGCCACAGACACCAGAGATTGAAAAGGAATAAAACTGAAATCCAGATCAAACAAATTCTGGAAGGAAGAATATCACTAGGCAACCAGTTCTAAGATGTACTCAAATAAGACTAAAAATGAAAAACCTAGACCACAGAGGGACAAACTATGAATGAACAGATACCTAATTCTTTAACTGATTAAATGGCTCTTACAACTCCAGGAGATATAATTTGCGATTCACTACTAGCTAGGAAAGAAAGCCATGACAAGCTTCTTATAACATATATGTCCAATGCTTTAAACCAACTAAGAAGATCAAACAGAAATAGCAAATGGAAGCATAACTAGAGAAGAGACTGCTGACTGCAAGAATGAAAAATTACCAGCAAGAGGATTGACCCCTGCCTGCTTATATAAGCGTGAAGTCTCAAGTTGGATTCTCTCCTGAATGAAAGATAAGATCAAAGATGTAAGTTTGTTTTCTAAACACCTCATGAAAAGGACACAACAATAATCATAATTCTGTGAGTATAGCTTCACAACATTAGAAAGACCTTTCCTTTTATTGAGCAAGTTTTTTTTATCACCATAAGCAATGCCCTTTTCTCTTTTGATAAGAGAAGTAATACTATAGCCACACAAAAAAAAAAAACTCTGAAGTACCCATATTAAGCTGAAATCTAACAAGCAAGTTGTAACAGTTACAATATCAATTTGCTCATACTTCACTCTTTTTAACAGCACTAAGTACCAAAGAATACACATACATAAGTCAAATTTGGAAGGTCGTATAGTTCTGAAAAGAAGTTTAGATGAAACAGAAAGTATCAATCAACATGAATTTGAGCGCACCTGATTTCCAGCATATCTTTGTTGAATAGCTTTGATCTTTGGTTGGAGATTTTGCATTGCTAAAGTTGATTCAACCTTTCAAATGACATAATGTCATACATCAGCAATAACTCCATTGCAGTGATTTAACGATTAATGAGGAATAAGGGAACAGGGGACTCCTGTGGACTTGAGTTTGACAAAACAATCAGTTCTATTAATTTAAGCTCTCATCCCATTGCACTATTAATAATACTAGACAGACATAACTAAGTGGCAAGGCCTGAAATACCAGACCAACTCTAAAACATCCAGGTCTAGCAGCAGCTGCATCACAGGCTCACCTGTTGCTTTGTCAAAGGGAAAGTGGCAGCTTTAACCAGGAGAGTAAGCAATATGATTGCGAATCCATAGGAATAAGGCACATGCACAGCTTGCAGTCCATCCTTCATTACCTGAAAAGAGCAAAGTGAATGAGTGAATATAGAGTACATGAGGAATAATAGTACCAGCATTGCAAAAAGACGGTCTTTCTAAAACTAAAACCAAAAGATAATGCATCTAGAACTGAAACAAAATAAGCTTCAGTACTTGTACTTCGCCATGATCTATTGAAGACAACCAACCTGTTGTCCTATGATAATCTTGGTAAGGTTTCTTCAGCATCCACTAATTTCCTTTTTCTTTACTTGGGAGGAAAGACAGAAGGGGAGGAGGAGAGTCGATGGTATGATAAGGCGGAAAATCTGGTTGTCGACTTATATTAACATGAAAGATGACAAAAGTTAATAGAGAAGTCTTTCAATAGGTAGAAAAAAATCCAAAAAAGAAAGGTTTAGTTTACTTCAAGTGTTACCAAAGGTAAAAAGCAAAAATAAATTTAAAAGAAACATACCCTCAGGTTTGTTAGAACTTTAACTGCAAAGCATAAATAAAGTGTGGACTTTAATGAATAAAGGCGCAAATGAGGAGAAAAATAGAATACATGTATAAGTCAAGAGTAATAACTGTAAACACAAACAACAACTATCCGGATAAAGTAATTCATAAAATTTTACTTAAGTTAAATAGTTATTGTTTAGTAGCTAGACAAAATCTTAGTAGGAAATAGTAGGAAACATGATGTCAAACAATAGTAGGAAATATGATGTCAAACAATAGTAGATCCCAATACTTCTTCGGCCTGCCTCTATCTCTCCTAATGCCCGCTATTGCCAACCGCTCACACCTTCTCACTAGGACGTCTACGGCTTCTTAAACTTAAAAAACTAAATAAACATGAAATAAATACACAAGGAAGCAAGTGAAACCATTATTATGAATATGCCCAACTTATATAAAATCTAAAAGGCCGTAACAATGATCATAATTAGTTCAAAAGTATGTGTAACAAAATTTAACCTTCAACACAACTTCCATGGCGTCAGAAATGAAAGCAAACCAACCACCACTTTTCTGAGCAGTACCAGCGGCAGTAACATCGGAAGCAACACCAGGATCAGCCGCGACGGCAGCATCAGCTAACGTATAGAGAAGTCCCTCCGCTCGGCTTACAACAGCTTCAAAATCAAAATTAGAGTGAAGCGAGTGAATCGGAGGAAGGTCATGGAAGCTGAATTTCACTCTAGTAGAGATAAGCCTTCGCCGGTGAAATACATGGCGAGAGAGCGACGGCAAAGGAGTTCCGATGAACGACGACGGAGATGAAATCAAAGTTTTCGCCATGGGAAAAATTGCTCCGGCGGAGATGAACGGAGAAAAATGGGAAGAGTTCAATTCAGCTTCTCATGGAAGAGAGGGAAATTTGTGGATTGGATGAGTGGCAGCTATTAGAAGAGAAAAAATATCCATATCCATTTTTTCCTTATTTGGGAATTAAAATTCCGTTATTTTGTTTGGTACTTCGTTGTGGTTAGTCCACGACTACTAATTTTTCTAAAAAAATAATAATTGAAAATCTATTTATCTTATATTATTTATTATAAAAAAATATCTATAGTAATAATTATATTTGAACTAGCGATGGATACCTATGTCGCACATCCCTTCGTGATAGCACCCGATCTTCTATTCTTGTACTCTAGATAATAAGGTCAGCGGCTAACAATGGATTTATTTGCCGATTCAATCCACTCAATCCATCCTCTAGGATCTATCAAAGTTACTGATGTAACTTTCCATTATCACAGTCCTAAAAATTATACCCCACGGCCAACCTAACTATGTTGACGTTGTTCGATTTATCCAAATCGTGGGTAGCCTTTATAGTGCAATTTTGAAGCACTATTCCAGTTGATAAAGACTCAAGCTCTCTGTGTTGCGCTATGATTGTGTTATATTGCCTCGTAATTGGAGTGCGTGCTTCAATCAAACAATTTTGGAACATGGTTATTGCGTCCAGGGGTGGATTTACCTTAGGCGCAGGTAAGGGTGTCAATGGTATGGTTCGGTCAGTTATTTTTTTTAAAATTATACCATCTCAATTTTTTGGTTATTTTATAATATATAACTAAAATTAGATTTTTTAAAAAATCATCCCAATCATATCGGTTTCTCTTCTGTATCGGTACGGTTCGGTTAATTTTTAATTTGTTTTACTTTAAAAATATCACCTCAAAATATACTACTATTAAAATATTTCTTTCGTAAATATGTTTTTGAAGAAGCACTATAATTCTTCATCAAGAAGATAAGAATGCAAAACCTTGTTACCGTATTGTTTGATTTTAAACATTTAATAAGAGTATCTATTACAGTATCTTTGATTTTAAACCTAATTAAGTAAAGGTTAATTAAAGAGCGAAGATCCAAAGTTGTCTAGTCACTAGAGGTCTAGGACCTATGTTATATTTATATTTTAAAATTATTATAAAATATATTTATATATTGAATTTAACATATTGTTAATATATAAAATATATTTACATACATATAAGGTTATTCGGTTCGGAATATTTTTGTTTTTTTCATAAATTAAAAATACCATCCCAATTATTCGAGACGGATATACACTTAAATAAAAGTCCACAGTTTTATTGAAAAAATAAAATAAATCGGTTCGGTTGGGTTCGATCGATTTGATCGATTTTTCATATTATTTTGACACCCTAAGCGCAGGTGTGTCACGTGATACGACTTTATCGATTTTTTTTATTAAATAAGTATAAATAACTGAAAAATAAAATACAAATAAAGACCAATACAATAAAGTGACACTCTTTATACCAAAGAGGAGTGTAGCTCATTTGGTTAGGGGTCATAACTTTTGGTTAGATGTTGGGGGGTTCAAACCTCAATAACACATTTTTCTTTCTTAGTTAATTTTTTTAATTTAAACTTATTTCGCTACACACATAAAAATGCTAAAAAAATTCTTAATTTTTAAAATAATATTATAATTTTTTATTTTTTTATTTTTTTATTTTTATTTTAAAACGTGACACCGCTTATGAAAATCCTGCATACGCCACTAATTGCGTCACAACATATAAAATCTATTGTGCCATAGATTTCACAATCTGGGTAGAATTGATATTGCCTTTTCATATACAGGGTAGGGTGTCTTCATACCTGTTGAAACGACATCTATAAAAGGATGTTGAATCTGCTTCAATTTTTAATGCCACTGCCTGATGCTTTATGGGTCCAACATTATTCCTAAAAGTTATGTCTTGGTTTGTGAAGTCATTGTCAACTATTAGGGTTTTGCCCTGATTTTCTTACCATATTTTAAGTTTTATTTTTTTCTTAAAATATTACCATAAATGCTTGAATTTTTCATAGAGAGAAAATATAATTGTCTTTCATATTTGATTATTCTTTCTTAAGAGAACAAGTTTTGAGATCTATAAATTGAAGAT
>JAJOOS010019080.1:0-18426 GCA_029582725.1 Solanum chiquidenum
AATGCTCCTAAGTGCCCTCGAATCTCAGCCCCATGTATCCTCCGGATATTTTGCCACCAATTCTGTAGAATGTGGGGCGCTGAAACGACCATTAGGATAGCCGGCAAGTCTTGGTTGAGGTTCATCTGAAAAGAGGGTAAAGGGTGTAATGACTTTATTTGCTCCAAATCCGTTAAGTGTTTAAATTTGGATAATTTATATCAATTTCACACAAAGTTTATGTCGTCGAGTTTTAAAGAAGAAACTCATTGACATTTGGGTGGTTTCCTAAACGCAACGACAATACCGTATATTATTTTGCCAAGGCTATGCAACATGACCTATTTTAAGAGTAAGATTTTTTCCTAGATGATTGAGAGTGGACTGAGTAATTGCGAGAAGGTGCACTATCTTAATTGCACCAACTCTGAAACAAAGGAATTCAAAGAGAGTTTCGGAGGAGTGCAGGAATACCCCTCGCGTGTACAGTGTGTGCGTGTACGGCCAAAGACTCGATAAAAATTTCAAATGAAAGTGTAGAGGAAGCAGTAACAAGTAGTGTTTTAAAATAAATAAGGAACACAAGTTTGGATTTCACTTGCGACCTTCTAGTCAAAGCAATATATCAAATAATAAACTGAAAATAAATACGTAATCATAAATATTATTCCTAAATTAAGTTTTTATAAGGTTAAAATCTAGGTAAGATCCCCAGCGGAGTCGCCAAGCTATCGTACCCCTATTTCGAACCAGCCAAAATAGTTCACAACATAATATGACTGACACTCTGATTTTTCGAAAAATCATTTTGTTTTGTTTTAGAGTCGGCACCTAAATTTGAAGGAGAATTATTAGGAAAACCATTTTTACATATGTGAATGTAAACTCGGTTTTAATTTGCGAAACCAGTGAGATTTTGAGTAAGGATTTTTGTTACTCGAGGGGAAGGTATTAAGCATCCCTCATAGCCTATCCGAATATAGTTCTTAAACTCAATTTAGGAAAACATAATTAGGAAAAACTGGTTTATTTATTTGCTTAAAATTAATGGTAAGTAAATTTTTTAAGAAAAAGAGTAAACTACAAGATACGACATATATATGTCAATTAAATAAAATTAATAGTAGTATGTTTATCATATAGTAAAATAAATAAATGTACTAAGAATATATGACAATTTTATATGTTGAAAAGTATAGATGTGTATCCAAAATAAATGTTGAGTTTAAATGATATGAAAATTTGTCGTCTTATTTATATATAGAATTAAGACGTTAAAGAAAATAAAATAAAATGAGATAGTAGACGGGTGCAAATACGTAGTAAAATAATGTGTATATCAAAGTGTAGGGATTTATAAATTATAAAAAAAAATAAGTAACATTTACAAAGCGATAGTAGATATGAGAAAAATAATATGAAATGTAACAAAATAATAAGTCACGTATAGAGGAAACAAAAATATAGAATTTGTACCTTTTGCGTATGACATCTATATGTATGTACCTTGTATTTTGAACCTATTGACATATCTAAAATCTTGAAATAACGTGTTAAGAAATTAAAATGTTTTAGCAATATTTGATTTGAAAAGTGATAATAGTAAATATATTTTTGAAAAGGGGTGATGTAAAAAAATAATATAAAATGGGCCTAACTATTGGGACTTATTCTATAGTTATATTTTTTTTTTGTTAAAAATATATGGGCCTACTTTCTTACTTGTTTTCTAAAAGAATATTTCTAAAACGGTAATAACTTTAGCTTTACGTATTTCTAATGGTAATAATTTTAAAGTTTAAACTAGTTTTAAAATCATATGGGAGTTTTAAATGATAATTTTTCCTTAACATAAAGGCCTATGTGAGTGTTGATAAGTAAAACTATTAAATATTTTGGTCCCTTTTTTAAATAGCGTTTCTTCTTCCTTTTGCAGGTAGTATTTTCCAACACTTTTAGACTCAAACAACTGCATTTTTAAACTCTTAAAGTAATGGTTAGATAAAAAATCTATATCTTTAGGTACTAAAAATTGGTGTTTAACTAAGAAAGAGAACTACATTTTTTACACTAAAATCTGCTCAATAAGGTTGTTAAGAGGTGCAGTGTTTTAACTTACAAAACCAACAATTTTTCAAGTAAAAATTGGCACTTTTGAACCTAAAAATCTGCATTCATTAAGTTGCTAAAATATATTTTTCAACTCTTATTAAAAATTCTTAAATGAATACATTCTAATTCCTTTAAAAAAAAACAAAAAAAAAAAACTCTCAAGTTCACTCTTTCTGAAAGGTTAAGTTTTTGTAAAAAAAATATTTTAAGTAACAAAAGAAAACTAAGTTAGAAAGCGTCGTCCTAAGCCAAATGGTCATATTAAGTCCAATATCTGGAGGGATGGGAGATGAACAACTACGTCTTACTATCATTCTTAGTTGATTTCTATAAACCCAAAAATAAAGCAAGCATAAATATAAATATAAACATTAATATGGAAAATGTTAGTCAAAATAGCAACACATATATGTATGTATAAACACGTGAAACTTTGAAGCGAGAAGGAAGTGTGGACACTATTGACGCGATAGAGGCTGCTAGACACGGGCTGATAATGTATCGATGAGCACAAATTTGATTTGGGACAGATGAATGGAGTCGTATCACAACTCCAAATGCGCTCCCGGGTGTACATGTTCAAAATAATAAGATTAAATAAAAGAATTAGCAAACAGTATTAGCACATGTGGTTTCGTAAAGAAAGGGATAAGTGAAGGATACTATAAATTAACCTATCACGTATTTAGACAAAGCTACAGTAAACTTGAAGCTATCTAATTCATACGAAAAAATATACAGTTGTGTACCAACTGAAACGTGCAGCAATAGCCAGGGAACTTAGGGATACACAACATCATAAAAAAAATCTTTGAACTTGTTAACACATATAGAACTCAATAATGAAATAAACAGTCATTCCTTGCTAGTTTCTATTACTATAAAATTCCGAAGTGTCCTATTTATTTTCGAATGCAGACAGAGGGAAAGAGTCAAAATCAGCTTGTAGGAAGATTTTTCAGCAAGTAGTTAACACTTTAGGATTAAAAAAAATAATCAAACAACCAACAAATATTTGTTATATAATCAAGGTAGGTTTTGTCTAAACTTCTATGAAAATGATGTCTTCCTACTTGCATTTGGCATTTAAAAAAAAACACACACACACACTCAAATGTGACTACCATGAATAGATATCTTAATTCATATCAACTATTCTATATACTTAAATTTGATAATCTCACAAGCTATAATAAAAGAGCAGAGTGTAAGTTCAGTCGAGTTAATCACCCTGAAACAAGAACAAAACAGAAACTGAAAAGTGCTAAGAGAATTTAAATACGGTGAATAATGACCTGACTAACAATACTATCAAGCAAGGGCAAAAATATTCACCAGAAAAAGGTGAAACAACGTCAAAAAATGATTATACTAGAGTAGTAATTGAATCAATTAGTTCATGTGAGCCTTGACAATGTCTAGTAAACATTCATTACAAGCCGACAACCCCAATGTTATACTTAGAGAGTCAAAACAGAGAAGAAATAATTTCACATATTAAATATCAACGATGGAAATAAAACAGAGAGGAGGGGACGTTGCATTGGTCTCTATACGGAGAACTTTAACAGAAGACAAAAGTTATGTTAACAAGACTTCAAAATATCAAATATGCTTATCCACCATCTTGTTAAATTCAACACATAACCAAAAATAAGCATACAAGTATTTACCTACTATAAACTTGCATCCACAGATTAGTTAGATCTACAGAAGGTGCAGCAATTCCCATATCTCAAGTTCACATATGTAATTGTTATGTCGTTGATTGAGTTCTAACAAAACTAAGGAAAAAAAATGAGGCAGCAAGGGCAAGTTTATAGAATTATTCTTAATTGAGAATAAATTTTAAGCTGATGGAACATTTTATCAACATATTAAAACGGTTTCTTTTTTTTGTTGATAAAACTAAGAAAAAGAACTTGAAGGAGACGAATGTTTCAACGCTATTTTTTAGCGAGAACTATCGTTTACAGAGAATGGTTTGTAGGGGAAGAAGAGTCCTACAACGATTTCAATGGAGCAGTAAACATAGCATCAACATTTAGCAAGAATAAAGTATGTTATGAGGAAACTACCATCTGCAAAAGGTCAACATATGAGATGAAATTTAGCTCATACTATAAATGAACCTGCAACCATATTTAAAGAAAAGGGATTTGTTTAACAAAAGCTTGGTCACACTTAAAGAAGTAAACAAAGTTTTAGAATCGATACTCCACAAATTTTAAGCGAAATCGAACTCTCGAAACAACAAGATAATGCAGGGAATTTCTAAGATGTAACACATCGGCCTAAACTTGAATGACACTTAGCAAATCAGACTGAACGTCTTATGAAATCATGTTACAGAACTTGAAAGCAGTAATATGACATGTCTAATACTTTTCAAAGCCGATTCTAACTCGAGTTTACATTAACCATATGAGCAACTGAAATACAAGCGTAACACGGACATCATTCAAGTTATGATTCAAACCAACAGTGATGAAAATAGAGCTACAGAGTTAGAACACTCAAAATGGAGACTAAGTGAACATCAACCATTGCAAGCAAAGCAAAGCATAGATTCGGTTAGTTATATGGACACAAATTCAAGTCAATGAATATAATGATCAACACATAACTTTCAAACAACTCCACTGATGCTTGACTTATGCCTACTGCCCAGAGATATACAAAAATGAAATTAAGGTAAGGGTTAAAACAGGGGAATCAGATATACGTAACAATAGATTCTATATCAAATGTTCAACATATAACACGCCGCATCAAAATATAAGAATATAAGAGAAGATGAAATTACCTTTCTTGGAGTAGCAAACTAAACCTTTGACGTCAAAATATTTTGAACTTGAACTTCAACTCGAAGAACACTAAAGCAGTCCCATTGGATTATTGTTGGATCTCTTTTTTTCAATCGATTCTTGGATGTTTTAAATTGATTTTCGGATCCTTTTCTGCTGCCCTTAGAAGGAACCAAATGGCTCCTTTTTATAGCCAAAATCGCAACCTTGATTGGCCTCGAGAATTCAAATTTTAAGTTCTTGAAAAGCCAAAATGGGAGGACTAATGATGAAAGGGGAGAAAAATCCCCCAAGAATCGCCTTTTCATGTGGATTTGAAAGTATTGAGTGACTGATAGGGCATTTTTTCCGGCGACTAGAGCCTAACGAAGGGGATGGGGGAGCACGTGGGGGAGGTGATGGAGAGGAGCCTTGAGCGTCCGATTTTCTGGAAAAGGGAATATGTTGAGGTGATCTTTGGGGAAGATGAAAGGGGAGGGTGGCTGATGGAGAAGACATTTTGTCTGGGAAGAAGAACGTGATTTTTGGGTAAAAACAGAGCATAAGGCGGTGGTGGTAGAGTAGGGGTCTTTGGTTATTTTGGCCGTCTGATCATTTGATCGGACGGTAAAAAAATAATTAAGAGTTAAATAAATATTATATATATATATATATATATATATATATATAATATAGGAAAATGCTGAATTAAATTGGGGCCCTTAGATCAAATCGAACTGTTGAGATCAATTCTGAAAAAACACAATCCATGTGCTTCTTATGTGGCACGCGTGGATTGGCCGAATTAAAATTACTTGGATTGCCAAATTTGCTCTAATTAACTCTATTTAAATTATAACCTCTTCTTTATTAAATAGACATAGTTTATTAAATTAAAAATAACAATTTTCAAGATTAGCTTATTTGTTAAAATTAGTGTTTCTAAAAATAAAATTAATATAAATTAGCAACTCATTAATTAATTAAGTCTTCATAATTTTGAAAAAATGTCAAAAAATATTTATCGCTATAATAGATTATATTTAATTAGAAAAATTGAGTTAACCCTTTAAAAAACAATAATTATTTGACGTGAAATTTAAAAGTGAGAAAGTAAGTAGTAATATTTATATAATATTTTTTTTATATAAAAAAATAGTATTTATAAAATAAATTTAATTTTTTTTTTTATTCCTACAAAAACTCATAGCATATATATATTTTTTTATTTTTTATTTTTATTATTATTATTATTATTAAAACTTTAGTTAAACAAATGTGGGGAGCCAAAATTGGGTGTCTACTACTTGCCCCTTTCTTTGTGTATGGAAGAGAGTAGAGAAGACGTGGCCAAAGAAACATTGACACGATCCAATTTTATGTGACCCACTAAAATACACCTTAAGCAAAACTCGACAAGAAATGTTTATGGAGTTATGGCCGAACTCTGCCTTCTGAGTTGCCTACATATCTCAGGTTTTATGAGAAATCAGGCCATATGTAGTTCAAGAGTATAGGAACATAGCAAATTTTGTTAAAACAAATTCTCCAGTATCAAATTATGGTAATACTGAAATGTTTTGGTGGTGAGGTTTGAAGAGATTAGCACGAATAGAGGGACGAGATATAGTTCTAAAGAACATGAATGAGAAATGCTCCGTAGCAATTTCTACTGGAGACTTATGGTAGAGGGATGATGATTTTTTTTAAAGAATGCCCTAGTGTCAGGTTATAATGAAGTGAGACTTGAGAGAGTTATCTGAACTTTTGAAAATTGAGTCGAGTTGAGTTTTTGAAAGTGAATCATTGACGTAGCTAGTGATGCTTGTCATTGCACTAACTTGCCCTAGTTTGCTGCTTAGAAGGAGTTCCTCGTTGTAATGCGTTGTCCTGCAAAACATGTAAAAAGGTGAAAAGTACATGTTGTGGTTCAAAAATTACAAATTGAAATTGGAATGTAAAGAGTAGAGTGTAGATGTCCAAATGATTGTTGATGTCCCCGTTTTTTGTGTTGTGAATGTTATGTAGATAAAGTAACTTGTAATATAAAGGCCCTCGACTGGCGGGGCTGTTGTAATGTAAAAGCCTGTATCCGGCTGTGTAAAGTTTGTAATGCAGACCTCCGCGTGGCGGGGTTGTTGTAAAGTAAAAGCCTGTATGCGGCTTTGTAAAGCTTGTAATGTAACATATTATTGTTTGTGTGTGAAAGCGTCATTGTGCTTGCATGCCCCCGGTCGGTGGAGCTTTGGTGACATCGCTACGATGTTAGTCTCTGATTGGCAGAGTGTTGCTTCTTTTGCTTATATAAGGCTCCGATTGGGGGAATTCGATAGATGTTTGCTATGTACAGCCTCCGGTTGGCAGAGTTTGACGATGTTTTCTATTACAGTCTCCAATTGGTGGAGTTATTTTGACAGAAAGCTAACTATTCTATTTTCAAACGAAGGGCCCCTCTCTTCAGTATCTGGTCTGGATCTTGAGCGTACCTGCAAAAAATGAAATGTTCTTAGATATAAGATGCAAGTGGAAGTACATTCGGGAAATAAAGTAGGGAAATAGTATTTTGGCTCATGATTGTAGAAGTCGAATGGCGCCTCTGGTCGTGCCCCGAGACTTGATGTTATTTTCTTGATTCCTATGTTCCGGCGCTCAAAGAAAATTTTTAGTTTGGGAGGGGGTGTTAATTTGTATCGACTTGCGGACTAAAGCCTCGTCACTGGAATCTTTCGACGTCTTCTTAGCTTGCACATAGTTTCTTAACCTAGAGACTTGGTAGGTGGAAGAGTAGGAAAATCTTTCAAAAAGAATTAGCTTTTTTTTTCTTTCTAGAAAATAAGTATATTACTTATATATTAGGTATATATATATAGAGTAATTCTCCAGCGTTTTTTAGATTATGACATGTTATGAAGTTCATCGAGCTTTCCATTTTGTTGACTATATCCAACATAGTCTTCTTGATGAAGCTTGTCTAGCTCTTTTGCAGACACTGCGACGATCGAGATTTTTCATAATCTGAGGTTATGCTAACTATGAGGAAGTGTTTTCTAAGGGTAAGAAAAAAATGGAAATTATGCAGTGCATTGATCGAGCCTGACTCAGGCTGCCTACGTATCCCCAAGTAGGAATCAGATCGTAACGTAGTTCGAATACAAGTGGGAAAAATAGAAGTATGTAATACAATGACCGAGCTTGACTCAAGCTGCCTACGTATCCAAATGAAATCAGGTCGTAACGTAGTTCAATTATAATAGAAGACTGAAAAATATGAAGGAAAAGTTAGAAACATGTAATGCAATGACCGAGCCTGACTCAGGCTGCCTACATATCCAAGCGGAATCAAGTGAGGACATTGTTCAAATACAACAAGGGAGAGTGAAAAATATGAAATGCAATGACCGGGCCTGACTCAGGCTACCTACGTATCCAAGCGAAATCAGGTCAGGACGTAGTTCAGATACAACAGAAAAGAGAAGAAAATAAAAATTAAATGCAAGAGACCGAATCCGTTAAGGATTGCCTACGTATCCCACCGAGGGAATTCAGGTCGAGCGTAGTTCTAAATACATAGAAATGATGATTTTGGGTTTTCTAAGGGAGACCAGATTCGATGTGGGTTGCCTACGTACCCCGCCGTGGGAAGTCAGGTCTAAGCGTAGTTCTGTTACATCAAAAATGCAAAAGTACAAGAAATAAGCACTAATCTTGAGGTCTTCAGATGTAGTATTTCTTGATAGCGTCTGAATTGATTGGCTTTGTGCTTACTCTGCCATCCATTTCTTCTAAGATTATCGCTCCTCCGGAGAGTACTCTATGAACCATGTAGGGCCCTTGCCAATTTGGTGCAAATTTCCCTTTGGCTTCTCCTTGGTGAGGAAATATCTTCTTCAATACTAACTTCCCCGATGTGAACTGTCGAGGTTTGACTTTCTTGTTGAATGCTTTGGTCATTCTGTTCTGATAGAGTTGTCCATGACAAACCGCGTCCATCCTCTTTTCATCGATGAGCATCAACTGTTCATGACTGCTACATATCCATTCTGCATCGTCCAAACCAACATCTTGGATAACCCTTAACTATGGTATTTCCCCCTCGGCATGTATTACTGCTTCCGACCCATAAACCAACATATAAGGAGTTTCCCAAGTTGATGTTCTGATTGAGGTGCGATAACTGAGAAAAGCACATGGAAGCTTCTCATGCCATTGTCTGCGATTGTCTACTATCTTCCCTAATTTTTTTTTGATATTCTTATTTCCAGCCTCAACTTCTCCATTCATCTGTGGCCGGTAAACCGTGGAATTTTGATGAGCAATCTTGAACCTTTCACAAGTTTCCCTCATAAGATCGTTGTTGAGGTTGGTTGCATTATCTGTTATGATTGATTCTGGAATTCCAAACCAACAAACTATGTTGTTGCGAACAAAGTCATGCACTACCTTCTTAGTCACTGCCTTGTATGTCGAAGCTTTGACCCATTTTGTGAAATAATCGATAGCCACCAGGATGAAACAATGTCTATTTGATGCGGGAGGCTCTATGGGTCCAATAACATCCATGCCCCAAGCGGCAAATGGCCAAGGGGAACCCATCAGATTGAGCTCATTCGGTGGAACCCGCATAAAATCTCCATGCACTTGACACTGATGACACTTTTGCACATACCGGATGTTATCTCTCTCCATGGTCATCCAAAAATATCCAACTCTTAAAATCTTATTTGCTAAAGTGAACTCATTCATGTGAGGTCCACATGTTCCTGCATGTATCTCTTCCAAAAGCCTTGTCGCTGCTGCGGTATCAACACACCTCAGCAATCCTAAATTTGAAGTTCTCCTATATAGGATTTCTCCGTTAAGGAAGATATGATTGGCCATCCTCCTCAAAGTCCATTTCTGCTTGCTTGTAGCATTTTCAGGATATTCTTGTGCTTCTATCAATCTTCTGATGTCATAGTACCAGGGTTTTCCATCCAGTTCCTCATCTACATAAAAACAATATTCATGTTGATCATGTATATATATATCGATAGGGTTGATGTAATTCTTGTCTGGATGTTGAATCATCGAGGACAATGTTGCCAAAGCATCGGCAAACTCATTTTGAGCTCGAGGGACATGATTGAACTCAATCCTTGTGAATCTCCTACTCAACTCTTTTATGTAATGCAAATAAGGAAGGATCTTGACATTCTTAGTGGTCCATTCTCCTTGCACTTGATGAACCAACAAATCAGAGTCTCCTATCACCAAGGGTTCTTTGATATTCATGTCTATGGCCATTCTGAGTCCGAGAATACAAGCTTCATATTCTTCCATGTTATTGGTACAGTAGAACCTAATCTTGGCTGAGATTGGGTAATACTGACCTGTTTCCGAAATTAAGACTGCTCCTATTCCAACTCCTATAGAGTTTGATGCCCCATCAAAGAACATTCTCCATCCATCATATGATTCTGGTATATCTTTTCCTACAAACAACACCTCTTCATCAGGGAAGTAGGTCGTGAGTGGCTTGTAATCCTGGTCCACCGGATTTTCTGCAAGGTGATCATCTAAGGCTTGTCCTTTGATGGCCTTCTGTGTCACGTACACAATATCAAACTCGCTCAACAAAATTTTCCACTTCGCCAGTTTACCCGTAGACATGGGCTTCTGAAAGATGTACTTTAGTGGATCCATTCTTGAGATCAAGTATATGGTGTATGCAGATAGGTAATGCCTAAATTTTTGTGCAATCCAAGTCAAAGCGCAACATGTTCGTTCCAACAAGGTGTATCTTGCCTCGTATGGTGTAAACTTCTTGCTCAAATAGTAAATGGCTTTCTCTCTTCTACCTGTCTCATCATGCTGCCACAATACACATCCAAATGCATTATCCATGACAGACAAGTATAATAACAAAGGCTTTCCCGGCTCTGGTGAGACCAATACTGGTGGGTTGGACAAGTATTCTTTGATTCTGTCAAAAGCCTTTTGGCATTCCTTTGTCCATTTTGTGGCGGTATCCTTCTTCAGTAACTTGAATATGGGTTCACAGATCACTGTGGATTGAGCTAAAACCAACTGATGTAATTCAGTCTTCCTAAGAAACTCATCACGTCCTTCCTGGTCCTGGGTGGAGGTAGCTCTTTGATTGCCTTTATCTTTGATGGATCCAACTCTATGCCTTTCCTGCTAATGATGAATCCCAATAGTTTTCCCGCGGGTACTCCAAATGCACACTTTGCTGGATTCAACTTCAGATTGTACCTACGCAACCTCTCAAAAAACTTTCGTAAGTCATCCAGGTGGTCTAAACTTCTTTTGGATTTGATAACGATGTCATCCACGTACACTTCAATTTCCTTGTGGATCATATCGTGGAAAAGGGTAGTCATGGCCCTCATGTAGGTTGCACCGACATTTTTCAGACCAAATGGCATTACTCTGTAGAAATACACTCCCCATGGAGTGATAAACATTGTCTTCTCTGCATCATCTTCATCCATCAGGATTTGGTGATACCCTGCAAAGAAATCGACAAATGATTGCAACTTATGTTTTGCACAATTATCTATGAGTATATGAATACTTGGAAGAGGTAAATCATCCTTAGGACTGGCCCTGTTGAGATCTCGATAGTCCACACATATTCTGATCTTTCCATCCTTTTTTGGCACAGGCACAATATTGGCTAACCACATGGAGTAGTTTGTAACCCTCACAACGTTCGCCTCAATTTGCTTATTTACCTCTTCCTTGATCCTTAAACTCAAATCTGGCTTGAATTTTCTTGTCTTTTGTTTAACAGGTAGACAAGTGGGATCAATCGGTAATTTGTGCGAGACCATATCAGTGCTTAATCCCGGCATGTCATCATAAGACCAAGCAAATACGTCAACATACTACTTAAGCAATTCTATTAACTCTTGCTTTCTTTCAGCCTTTAAATGTATGCTGACTCGTGTCTCCTTCACGATTTCCTCATCTCCTAAGTTGACAACCTCTGTTTCATCCATATTGTGTTTCTTATGACCTTCAACCTGCTCGATCTCGTGTGGTTGATGTTTTGGCATCATGCTTTCATTGTACTCTTCGTGATCTTGTTCATCGTTTTCACCTTGCTCGGTGGATTCGTTACATGTCATAACCGTTGAACGAGGATTTTTATTAATATGAGTGCTGAAAAGTGCAAAAGGTAAGTAAAAATAAATAGATATTTAAAATAATGAGAAATTTTTCAAAGAAAATAAAGACTTTTTATTTCAAAGCATTCTAGCTTTTAGAAGAGGCAAGCAACAAAAGATTAGGCATGATTCAAGCCTCAATTTGATCATGTGAATTTTAAAATCAAGACTACTTTTCCACACTACCAAGACTCTGGTTGAAACAGGGACGGGCTGATGGTCCAATTCTGCAAGAATTCTCCATGTTCGGCATCACGAATGGTCAACTTGTTGATATTTATCCCTTCCTCTTCTCCAGCCATCCACAAATAGATTGACTATTCCTTCTACGATTTCATCAATGCCATCTTGATCTGGAATCAAAGCTTGTTCTGGTACAAAGATTGTATCACTTGACCCGTGATGGTCTCTTCCCGAGGTAGGCTCATATCCGAGTCCGTTGGTGCCCCTCTGATGCTTCAGCTGGATCGACTCAACTATGCCATTGGACTTGGGTCCAAGTCCACTCTTAGGCTGATACCCATACTTCAACATCTCTGACACGACTATTTTTGCTGCACTTGACAATTTTGTATCATCTGCCTTTGCTTCCTCACTGACCCTTACAGCTTGCATAATTTCCAAAGTGTGAAAAGTGGCTCCGTCTAACTCGTCAGCGACTGGGATAGAATTAACAGAATGGATGGGGTGACTGAGCTCTCCGTGGATTGTAACTTCTGTGCGACCCCACTCAAACTTTACACATTGGTGAAGAGTGGAAGGAACCACTCTTGCCATGTGAACTCATTGTCTTCCCAACAACAGGTTGTAGTTGGATTATACATCCATCACTTAAAACAAGATGGGGAATTCAGCCAGCCCCACCTGCAATGTGAGATAGATTTCTCCAATGACACTTATTTGCGCTCCGTCAAAAGCTCTAACTTTCACACGAATTTCTTTTATCTCTCCCATATTAACACCTAAATCCCTCAAGGTGGTAAAAAGACAGATGTTGCATCCAGAACCACCATCAATTAGAACTCGAGTCACAACCTTATCACAACACTTGACTGCGATGTGAAGCGCTTTGTTGTGTCTAGCCCCTTCTGTAGGCATCTCATCATCATGGAAAGAAATCTTGTTAGCTTACACTATTCTTCCAATAGTTGAAGCTAAGGTTTCACTGGTGGTCTCTTTCGGAATATTCACTCCGTCTAACACTTACATCAAAACATTCCTATGAGCTTCAGAACTCATAAGTAGAGATAAATAGATATGTGGGTAGGCGTCTTCTTCAACTACTCTTTGACTGAATAGTCTTTAGGCTGCAACTTCTTCCAAAATTCTGTGGCTTCAGCATCGGTAACATTCTTTCTTAGATTCTGTTCTTTTCGAAGTACTCTTTGATTTAGGTCCTCTGGGGCATAACACCTCCCCGACCTAGTCATCCCTTGAGCCACGACAGTGTCAATCATCTTGCCCTTGGTGCGTGCTCGATAGTCCCATGGGACTTCTTTGGTGTCATATTCAGGCTTTTTAGCTATCAGAGTGGTCATTATAACTCTTGGGAGATATCTTTGGACAGTCAGTGGTTCCCTTAGTTGAACAGTGATAACAGGTTACGCCGAAGATGTCATGGCATCCAGTTCATCTATGTCTGGACAGTTAGGGTCCCCATATTCTTCATCTAGAGTAACCATGTTGACTTCCTAGTTCTCATGGTTGGGAAAAGGGTTGTTGTTCACATTGGGAGGTGCTGGAGTGCATTTGATTACTCCTCTTCTGATCAAAGACTCGATCTGGTTCTTTAACCCATAACAATATTCTGTGTTGGGTCCTTGGATTCCTGAGTGGTAAGCTCATCACTTGTTTCCATCAAAATTATGAGGGATTGGATCAGGAAGTTTTCCTTTAACTGGTTGCAGCACTCCCGCTGTCCTCAACCTCTCAAACAATTGGGCATAGGGTTCGGCAATCGGTGTGTAAGTGTGAGCATTTCTAGCTTCTACATTTGGACGTGGTCTCGATGCATATGCTGGTCTATTTTGGTTGATTGGTGCTTGAACAGGGACATATGGTCTTAGAGGATTTATGTATCCTGGTGCTCGGGGTGGATTATTGTGTGGTTGGGTATTATATATTAGGTATGGGACGTGTGAAGTATGTGCAGTGATTTGGGGATTACTGGGGTATCGGTGGGACGGTCCTCCATGTTGGTAAGTGACAGATGAAACATCCTCCCTTTTCTTTTTAATGCCGCCAATGGAACCCAATTGTATAGCCCTACTTGAGGCTTGCAATGCGACCATAGACTGAATATTCCCAGATTTAACACCATCCTCTATAAGTCTCCCATCTTGACCAATTCTGCAAACTTCTGGCCCATCATTGACATCATCTTGTCGAAGTAGACACCTTTTTGATCTCGAATGAAGTACTTCGAGAGCTCACTCTCATCTAGTGGCGGTTGCACCCTTGCGGCTTTAGTTCTCTAACGCCGCGCGTACTCCTGGAAATTTTATGATGGCTTCTTCTGTATATTGGCCAATGAGAATCTGTCAGCAGTAATTTCAGTATTAAATCTAAAACGATTCATGAAGTCTTCAGCCATTTCCTGCCAATCACGCCATTTGCGAGGGTCTTGACAGGTATACCAGGTTAATACTTCTCCGGACAAACTCCGGATGAACAACTTCATCCTCAACTTCTCATTTCTCCCTACACCGACTAACTTGTCACAGTATGCCCTTAAATGTGCGTGAGGGTCACTCTTTCCATCAAACATGTCAAACTTCAGTGGTTTGTACCCTACTGGCATATCAATGTCTGGATGGATGCACAAGTCATCATAATCCAGACTCTTTATTCCTCTAGTAACTTGTAAGCTTTTCAATTCCTTTCTTAGACCCTGAAGCTGGGCATTTATCGATGCATCTTCTTTCATCTGGGTATCTTTCTTCATTTCTGCATATTGATCAACCTCATACGGGACATTAACTACTATTGGCATTGTGAAGGTAGGAGCTTGAGCGGCATATATGGGTGGAACATGTGGCTCATAGGGAGCGACGACATGGGCCCTAAGTATCTGCTGCATTGTGGGTATGGTAGGGTCGCAATTGGAAAGGTCGGGAATGGTCCTAATTTCGGTTGGAGAGGCTGGTGGAACTCGACCGTGAGAGGGAGCGCGTTGAGTTTGTTCTGGCTGATTTTGCAAGTCGGCAGAAGGCAAGTCAGCCTTTGTGAAGTAGATAGGCGTCTTGAAAGTAGGGAAAGTGGTAGCCGACATTTTGGCCAAGTCTTGCACTTGGCGTAATTCTTCCCTCAAGATCTCGAGTTCTTGCTCCATGCGAGCCATTTTATCTTCATTTTGGATGTCTATCATGTTTCGAGAACCTTCGGGGTTCTCAATAGGTATCATTATATTTGCAGCAGCGTTGACGTAGTCTTTATCAGTCATCTTTCCTTTTCATCGAAGGTTGTATCGTGAGTCAGCCAGTTTGCAAATCGGCACAAATCAACGTACTTTTGGGGATAAATGATGAAAAAAGAAAAGAAAACAGAAAAAAGGAAACTAAGTTAGTTTGGAAAATATTGAAAGATATAACAAATATATAAGTGTAACACATATATACGCCAATTTAGCGACATTCAAAAATGCGTCCTAATGTAGAACCTCTTTTTGCCTAAGGTAGGCCTACGTTGCAATTAGTTTGATAATAAATTATCCATTTAAACACATTTTAGATTTGGAGCAAACATAACTTCATTGATTAAGGTAGTTTTGGATGTTACATTGAGGTAGGCAATCAAAAACCTAAGAAATGAAAATACGGGGGGCCATAAGGCATACAAGAGGGATAGGCCACATGGCACTTTGAGGAGCTTATGAAAAGAGTTCAAACAAGAAAGATGAATCTACGGCCAGGTTGGAGCATCATCATCGTCATCGTCCCCATCATAATATGGCCCAGGGTGGTACTCTAAAGACTCATCGGGGCCGCGTTCGGGAGACATATCTATCACCCCTCCATCTCTTGGGTCATAGATGTTAGAACCCATTTCAGAAACCTCGATGTGGTCTTCCTCCACCTCTTCTTCTAGGTCCTCATCTAGGTCGTCTTCTGGGTTTTCTTCAGGGTCCTCTTTCGGGTCTTCTTCAGGATCATCTTTCGAGTCTTCTTTATCTTCTTCTTCTTCTTCTTCTTCAACCACCTGGATCAAATCATCGATGGATCCGGGAACAATTTGATTATACATGGATGTGGTGAATCTCATGCGATGAAGCACTGATTCTCTAATCCAATCAATCTGTTGGTTGTCTACAAACCCCCAATGCCCGTGTACGCTTGGATGAGCCATATGACTCACAGTATTCTGCCAAGCATAATACTCTGGCGTGCACCATTTTTCCTCTCCTATTTCCAAATCGATAGTGTATTCCCACTCGGCTTGCAGATTTCTTATCCGTTCGAGTGAGACTGAACTGAAAGCATCTCCATATGACCCCATGATTGACCAAAGTGGAATACCTTGGATGACTCCAAATTACCGCATAACCCGAAGAGGTGCATATGGTTGAATGCCCCTCAGCCCAATTAACTCGATAAAGAAAAAATATCGGGTCCTCGCAAACCCCACTCCTCTTATCCTAGAAAACTTTCATTGGATGGCATCGCCTGTAAGGTTGTTCAGGAATGTGCACCACTCATCCCTTGCTGTTGGCGCGCCCACCCAATTTTGGAGATGATCTTCATGGCTTTCGATCCTGTTACGTGCACCCATGTACAAATACATTTGTGGATTACGACGATAGAAATGTTCTCTCACCCAGATTTGTAGTAGCATACTGCATCCCCCGAAGAAGTTATGCCCCCTAATGCAGGTTGTCATCGAACGAAGAACTTCGGCGAGGATCATGGGCACCAAAGAAAATCTTTGTGGATTGTTGAAGATGTTTATAACCATCGGCAATATGTTGATATAGACAAAATTGGACCTTATTGGGAACACCATAACTCCCAGGAAAGCCATAACGAATATTCTTGGCCTCATATGTTCCCATGCTCGGCGAGTACATTCAAATTCACGCTGATATTCATAGTAACCTTCTGAATGCCCAAACCTCTGAAAGAGATAGTCTAACTCGACTTGTCTGTCGTCCACATATCTCAATGATCGAAATATATGCAGGTCAATGAGACTTAGGAAATCACCAGTACAGATAGATGACGGGATCATCGATAGCCTCCCTCTAATAGGAAACTCGGTAAGACTACTGAACTCCTCTAGTGTAGGAGTGATCTCAAAATCCAGGAATTTGAAGGTTACGGTGCTCAGTTCCCAAAACCCCATTAACTGAGTGACAAAGACTTTATCGCACTGTGTCCCCAGAAGTGACAATAATGCTCCTAAGTGCCCTCGAATCTCAGCCCCATGTATCCTCCGGATATTTTGCCACCAATTCTGTAGAATGTGGGGCGCTGAAACGACCATTAGGATAGCCGGCAAGTCTTGGTTGAGGTTCATCTGAAAAGAGGGTAAAGGGTGTAATGACTTTATTTGCTCCAAATCCGTTAAGTGTTTAAATTTGGATAATTTATATCAATTTCACACAAAGTTTATGTCGTCGAGTTTTAAAGAAGAAACTCATTGACATTTGGGTGGTTTCCTAAACGCAACGACAATACCGTATATTATTTTGCCAAGGCTATGCAACATGACCTATTTTAAGAGTAAGATTTTTTCCTAGATGATTGAGAGTGGACTGAGTAATTGCGAGAAGGTGCACTATCTTAATTGCACCAACTCTGAAACAAAGGAATTCAAAGAGAGTTTCGGAGGAGTGCAGGAATACCCCTCGCGTGTACAGTGTGTGCGTGTACGGCCAAAGACTCGATAAAAATTTCAAATGAAAGTGTAGAGGAAGCAGTAACAAGTAGTGTTTTAAAATAAATAAGGAACACAAGTTTGGATTTCACTTGCGACCTTCTAGTCAAAGCAATATATCAAATAATAAACTGAAAATAAATACGTAATCATAAATATTATTCCTAAATTAAGTTTTTATAAGGTTAAAATCTAGGTAAGATCCCCAGCGGAGTCGCCAAGCTATCGTACCCCTATTTCGAACCAGCCAAAATAGTTCACAACATAATATGACTGACACTCTGATTTTTCGAAAAATCATTTTGTTTTGTTTTAGAGTCGGCACCTAAATTTGAAGGAGAATTATTAGGAAAACCATTTTTACATATGTGAATGTAAACTCGGTTTTAATTTGCGAAACCAGTGAGATTTTGAGTAAGGATTTTTGTTACTCGAGGGGAAGGTATTAAGCATCCCTCATAGCCTATCCGAATATAGTTCTTAAACTCAATTTAGGAAAACATAATTAG
>JAJOOS010019082.1:0-12782 GCA_029582725.1 Solanum chiquidenum
AAATATTTCCTACATTTTTATTTTTTAAAGTGATTTTAAAAGAAAGAAAACAAGAACATGGTTCTTATATAATAATTTAATTAAGAAGAAAATGTGTTTAAAAAGAAAAAATAATATACTTATTCGGAAAAGGACATTTTTGACTCATTTAGTAATTATAGGGGCATTTCTGGACCAAAATATTGACTGCAAGGGCATTTTTGAATCAAAGTATTGACGACAAGGGCATTTTTGAGCCAAACTATAAACGAAGGACATTTTTATTCCTTTCACATAGTTTAAGGGCATTTTTGACCCTTTTCCCAAAAATAAATTATGTTATAAATACATCATATTATAGATATTCATTACACAGATTATAGATAAATGTGAAATCAAGTCGACAACTTATAAGTAACTTACACTCTGTTTGAATCATTGTTCCCCATTTTATTGTATTGTATCGTTATCATACCTACAATATTTGTTTTGATTGTTACTTAAAATGTATTGTATTGTATTGTTAAATTTCGTTGTTATGTAACAATAGAAACCCCTATTTTATGAAACAACCAATTTGGTGTGTTCTCATTGTTACTTAATTTCTTTTTTCAATTATATCCTTACATAATGTTTCATATTACTATTTTACCTTTTACCCTATATTATTTAATTCTAGTCAAACCTCATACTCTAGAATAATTAAGGATATTTTAGTAAATTTATAAATTACAATACAGTACGATACAGTTAAACCAAACAATAAAAATGTTATTAAACAACAACAAATAATATAGTCTAGCCAAACATTATATCTACCATACAATACAATATAATACAATACAGTACATTATGAAACATGGATAGTAGTGATAAGTGTTAAGTAGACATTTGCTAGCACTTAGTGAAAAGTTTTGTTGCTTTGCCTTGCCATAGATATTATTTTTTATCAAAACTTACTCACACGCTTTCCATTTAATTAAATTGATTAAAGTCCATAAATAATAAACTTAACTCTATAGTCTTATTTTTCATGTAAATCTGTTTTGGGAGTACCAAACTAGACTATATTGGATGAAAGTAATTTTGAATTGGACAACTATATTCATCTTACTATTTTAACTCTATTACTCCTTCAATTTCAGTAATAAGTTTGTTAATTTCGGTATTGTTGGGCCTCTTTATAATATTCATGTTTGATTCTTGAGTTTTAAAATTAATTGACACTTTATTTTATTTTTTAATGTTAAATTGGGGTGGGGAAGGAAAAACAGCAGAGAAGATTACAATAAGATGGAGTTTAGGTAACCAACTAACTAGGCTATTAAGATTTTCCAAATAGACCCTATTATAGCTTTGAAAAATAAACCTCAACAAGTGAAATTTCCATCAATCTTCCGCTTCAACTGAATTTCCTTTGTTAGGAGTATTTAAATATACTTTTACATCTTTTTTTGTCCTCCTTTCGCCATTGAAAATGGCGAGGTAAGTATACATTAGTAAAGAAAGTTAAAAATACACGGAGAGATTAGTAAACATCAATAAAGAGTGTTAAACATGTGCCGAGAGAAAAATAGATCTTTTTGGTAGTCATATTTACTATTTTAACTTTATATCACTACAATAAATTTTACTTGTGAAAAAAAAAAACCAAAAAGTAGAATTATATTTTACATATATAGTTTTTTCATTAGCAACTCATTATTTTATTTTTTATAATTTCACATAAAGAAAATAATATATAAATTAATTTATGTGAAACAAAAGATGAAATAATTAATTTCTCAATAATTAATTCCTTTGGCAAAGTCGAACTGCTCCTTTCAAAAATGGAAGTAGAAGATATGGAAAACCCAATTGCTGCGTCGTGGCTGGAATTGCCACCGGAGATTACATCAACGATACTACAGAAGCTTGAGACGATAGATATCCTGAAGAATATCGATAAAGTATGTACAATCTGGTGGCGATTGTGCCAAGAACCAGCCATATGGTGAGTTATCCAAATGCAAAATGTAGGCACCAATTTCTAAGACAGGGAGGAAGACTTGGAGAAGATATGTCGTCAAGTTCTGGATCGTAGCCATGGTCAATTGTTTGATATCAGTACTGAGTACTTTGAAAGCGATAATTTGCTCAATTATATCATTGAAAGGTTCATTTTCAACCCTAATTTCATTATTTTTTGTTGTTACACCTTTGCTTGTGTCTAGTTTAGAGGTAGATATCAAAAACGGATGTGTATGAGTATTATCTGATCTTTTTGCCAATTAATTTAGATTTTTTGGTGTAGCATTATGCAACAATAATCTCAGAATGAAATTATGCATACGTTATACAATTGTTTGGTCAGCCAAACAAGAATAAAGTAATTGACATATAACTGTTAGAAAAAATAATAAATTCAATATTAATATTATCTTTGTTCTGCTTGAAGTTGTAAGTTTTGCAAATTTATTATTTTTTTCTAATAGTTATGTGACAATGACTTTTTTCTTGTTTGACTAATCAAACAATTGTATAACTTATGCAGGATGTCACACTGAGATTATTTGCTACACCAAAAAAAATCCAATTAATTAGCAAAAAGATCAGATAATACTCATATACATCCGTATTTGATAGCTACTTCTAAACTAAACACATGCAAAGATTTAACAACAAAAAATAATGAAATTAGGGTTGAAAATAGAACCTTTCAGTGATATAATTGAGTAAATTATCGTTGTCAAAGTACTCAAAACTAAGACGATCAACAGTTTGAGGGCATATTTTCCAATTCATGCTCATTGTCCCAGAAATTGTCGATGTTAGCATTTTGCATTTTGATAATTTGTCACAGGACTAGTTCTTGGCACAATCGCCGTCAAGTTGTACACACTTTATCTGCATTCTTTAGTATCTCTATCGTCCCAAGTTTCTATAGTATCATTGAATATAAAGCATACCATAATAATTCACTAGTTTGGAGACTTAAAAATTTTCTCCTTTTAGAAGTGGATCATTTGCAGCAACCACGACTCAAATTACTAATCCAGGAATCTTCACATGGAGAATGATGTCCTAGTTCCACATCCTAATTATCCTCAACTATGTATATATGTAGAGAAACTCCCTAACCCTAGCCGTTTACTAAGAGATCTAGAGTTTGTCTTCCAACACCCATAATGGTGTTTAGGGTGTAGGGTTAAATTAACTAGTGGGCAATTTCACTTAGCTAGCACCTGTATGGGAGCATTAGGCCCAAAAGATACAATGCTCTGCAGTAATGCTAAATGAGCCATATAAACAAGTTAATTTTAAGAAATACCCAATGAATAATAGTTTCAAATCTGAGTATTCCAACAAAGTCTTTCCAAAACACAAATTTGGACATTCTATTGTTTGTAGAATTGTTTTGTACCTCATTACATTGATCAATGTTTCATTACATATAGCAAATGAATGTTGTATTTATTAATATGGACAAATAAAGTTTAGATGTCCTTCATTTCACTTTCTCCGTGACTAGCAAGTAACACAAATAAATAGACTTCAAAACAAAATTCTCAAAAATTATTTTCAAAACATAACTTTATAAAAATTAAGTCAAAAGTAATAATATGATTCAACAAACAGACTCTACTTAAAATAAAGAAAAGAATTCTCTCGGGCAATAAGTCAAAATACTATATAAATACGACATTTATGTATTGAAAGAGTACGTTACCTTTTAATTTTGTTTGGAGTGACTTTTCAATTACAACATTGGAGTCTTAGGCCAAATGAGTGATGAGAAAGAGAAAATCAGAAAAGCATTCATATATTATAAACTATGAGAAAATGTCAATTCATGTAAAAATAGAAAAACAACACCTAGAGTCCAGACATGTGCCAAGAATTCAACTTTTTCTCACGCATCTCCTTATTTTTAAGAATGAAAGAATATGTTTAATTTGAGAAATAACAAAATTGCATATATTTTAATGAATCGAAAAGGCCAAAATTATTAAAGGCTATTGATTCTTTTACCTTTTTTTTTAATTGTATAGTCATACCTTTTCAGTTCTTATTGAGGAAAAAGAACTATCACGATCTAAAAACCGAATGTGATGGCACTTGTCTTATCCCACAAAGACAGGTCTGCCTAAACAATCTTCGACAAGGTAAATGCAGAAGTAAGAACTGAATAAAGGACTAAACATAACATAATCATGCGGAACTCATAATATAACTTAATCACCCCCAAAATCTGGTATCACGTATACATGCCCCCAAGTATTACGATAGATTCAAAAGAAATAGAAATCTGAATGTCTTCATATTTAGAGTAGATCAAAGACATAATAAGGGTGACGTCTGCCGAGCAGACAAGCAACTACCTCATGAACTCCAAAACCAACCCTCAATTGAAAGTGCAAGAGGATGATCAGATGATCCGGGCTCATAATCTACAGAAGTGTAGAAAGGAAGGGAGTGAGTAGCAACAACAGTACTCAACAAGCTTCCCAAGATGACATTAAGAAAAGCAATATCGAACATGAGTACCTTGACACACCATCTGAACCTCCATAAATTACAACCTGTACATCTATTAGAACCAACTCATCCGAACGGTTTAATTTGACAAATAATGGAACAACACAATAAAAATAATCCACCATAATTCACATATAAGAATCTTTGTAACATTAATATCATACTTCATATTCAATTAACCACGAAAACATTAACTCACTCATAAATGCTAAGAATGATAATGAGGTGAAAATGCAATGCAAAGAAAATGTCATATAGAGTGATGCATACATGTTCTGTTGATACACACCAGTTGCACAAGCATCACAGGACACATAGAGGATATATTCGTTCATGCCACAAGGCACACCTACTGAATATCAGGACGGGATCCGTGCGGGACATATCAATCCATGCATCCATCAAAACTATTTTCCATCGGCACAATATCAATCGCTAGAACTATTCTCCACGACATAATAAACATTAATCGCCGGAATCAATTCTCATCGGCATAAATATAAATCACTGAAATCTTTTTTCATCGACATATTAAGAATCCAAATCTTATTATAGTGTTTCAGAATTAATGCAAATAAGCATGTTCGCACGAATAATGAGAAGATGATAAATTCTACATCAATACCCAATCCACACACAATCATGACACGTCAGCAAAAGTGAGTCAATATAACCATTCAAACAACTCGTGGCACATTACACAATATTATATCAACAAATTCATTTTTACCCCCACAAGATCATCACTAAAATTCGAGCAACATTTAACTATGAGTATGATATATGGGGTCATTCACCATTCCCCACTACTCCCAATCACACAATAAGACATACAAAGTTTAATACACTTAACGAAAGGTCAAAGGGGCCCAATTGCCTTAAAAGGAGAATGAAATCAACTTGGTACTTGGGTATTCCCTCTATGATGAGCTTTTGAATCCATAAAATCTAGTCAAATATAGTATCCTCATAAGAAATCAAGAACAACAACACCGATAAAGCTGACTTTTAGAATCAGATTCAAATCGACCCAAAAAGCCATTTTTGAAGGCTAAGTGGTAAATACAAAAAATTTATATAAAATCAAGCAGCCCAAAGGTTTTGGAGCTCATTGGTGAAAATCAAATAAAAATTAGAGTTGAAATCAAGCTTAAACTATCATTTTCCTTAAAATCTAAGTTCAAGAGAAAACTTACCAAGTTTGAAATCAAAATCACTAAGTATATTATAAAATCATGAATTAATAGATGGATAATGAAGGTGGGAAGTTAAAATCGCCTACCCAATTGATGAATCTTGAAAAATCTCTTTAAAATTGCCCCTACCGAGCTCCCAAGGTCCAACAAAGGTGAAATGCGGATACAACCCCAAAATTGGAAATTAAATTATGCCTAGGCCATTTTACTCATTATGATTGCGACTCATACAATGCGGTCGCGATGAAGAATAATAAGTCAACTCAGTTTTGACCCTCGCAATCGCAACACAAACCACTTGATCGCAAAGTATGGGATTCATACTTACGCGATTGCGACAAGCCCCACATGATCACGATGTACAACATAAATCTCTTACGTGATCGCAAAAGAGGGCCCTACGATTGCGATGAACATACAACATGCACCAGACGTAGCAACAACAATTCACTAAGACACAAAATTCACCGAATGGACCCTCGAGATTCGTTCGAAATTCTGAGCACACAAATCATATATGCTAACCAACTAAATTTGACAATTTGAACACAATGTAACCATCAAAACACGGATTCGAAATCTCCATGACCCTGCACCTATTAAATTGGCAATAAACTAACTCTCACCCTAAAAGACCAAACTGCCCTCGGAACCTTCGAAAATTCAACCAAGACCCTACCTAGTCCTAAAATCCCCATCTAGATCCAACAAAACTGTCAGAATTCCAATTCGAGCGCTTCAAATCCGAATGTTGACCAAAGTCAACTCTTGACCTAAATTCACTTAAACTTCCAAGCCAAGAGCTCAAATCCACACCAAGACTTGAAACTGAAAATGACAACATAAACTCAACCAATTTCCACCTTGCGGAGCTGAAGAAACTGGCAAAATTCCATTCTGAGACTCGTCACTCCGAGTGTTGACAAAAATCATTTTTTAAAACTTTAAGACTCCAAAACACTAAAATTTCCAAAAAAAACACAACGTTTCGATCCAATCCCAGAACTAATCGCATAAACTGATCAAACATGACCCGGGGCAATCATCGAGAGGGGTAAAACTATATTTTTCAAAATTATTAAAAAATGACCTCCAAGGTCATTACAAGAACTTGTCTTGTTCTAGATTATTTTCTGAATTCAGAAAATCAAAAATTCCCTTCCGTAGTTTCATCGAAATTTGCAGCTTATTGTAATTAGAATGGCCAAACTAATCCTCTTCCTTTTGTCTTTCAATGATATATGCCCCTTTTTTTGTTCATACATGTAGATAACTTGCCATAGTTGAGAAGAGAAAACATCAACTGTACTTAAAATGCCTTATCAACTGTAATCATTACATACATAGGTTCAGATATAATATTTCTTGATATTTTAGTAGGGTATTACCTAAATATCAAAAGTTATGGGTTCATCTCCAAAAGGCTACACATAGTCATGGTGGAACACGAAACATAGACAGGGTGACCAGATATGACATCAAGGGGTTCTACTCTACGAAGCTCATATAATATATTGTATAACAGGTATATACTGGTACTATTGAGAAACTCTAATGTTATTGAGTAATCAGGTAAGCGGAGAACTCCAGGAAAGAAATCTCCCTCCAATTCTTTCTTTAGAAAAGAAATGAAGTAGGAGAGGATACATATTTTACCTGTGCAAAAAGTGGTGAGAGAGTTTAAATATTTTTGAGTTGCTTTTCCACCAATTAGGAATAACAGAGACTAGTGAAACAAGTCAATAATGAGTCTAGCAGTATTGGCAAGAAGAACAGGATTTAGCAAAATAAATAGAAATTACAAAACATTAGAGCAATCTTTCTTTCATATCACTATTAGAGAATGAACACTCTGTTACTTAGACATGAAGAACTACTAACACCTCCTTGGATATTGACAAGTGCAATTCAAGCCTTTTTTGACAGCTCAAACATAAAGTTATAGATGTCAAGTATGTTGTGATTAATACAAATGGTAGGGGACCAAAGTCATCAATAAGAAAAGTCAACTGAAGCATGCGGAGAGGATCTTGGATAGCTTGCGAGCTCATGTGCCATTGTAACATAATGCGTAGACACATCACTCCCTTGGTATACAACAACAGTGTCAAACTTTTCTAGCACAATTGCATGCTTGAGCAAATATTTTACCAATGGCAGCACAAATCCATAAAAGTTAAGGATCTTGATGGTCTTCAGATATGAAAATAAGCCATTAAAATTATGGGACTCAAACCTCTAGATCTGTTCGTCCTCATTTATGTACCTTGACAGCAAGTCTTGTAGGAAAGAATTCAAACCAATTATTTTCCTTAGATGGAAGCAGGAAACCAAGGAGTTGATTGTGGATAAAATAAAAAGATGATGACTTTTCAATACAAGGAACATCTCAGTACATGCCAACCATAAATATGTTTCAAAGCATATGATCATTTATCCCCTCACATTAAGGTGAGTACCATCACTTGTTAAACATCTTTTACCAATAATTACAAAAAGTTTACTCATAAAGTCTATTTGATAATGGCAACATGAATCAAAGCAACACAAGCTGAACTATTTTATGAAGGAAAATAAATTGAGAGAACAAAAAAGTTCATCTGAGCGTCTAACAAAATAAAATAAAATAATAATAAGCACGCAACTACAACAAATTTAACAAAGAGAATCATAAACTTTTGAAACAAAAAAAGCCGATTTTGAACAAATATATGACTAAAGCCTTTTCACTTTCGTATGGGCTTAAATGGTATCCTCAATCCTGAACATCGTATTAGAAGAATTTGGGTAGACGGCTTTTTACTTAGGGAAAAAGGACGGATTTACCCCCAAACTTTAATAAATGGTACGTCTATGCCCTCCGTTATACTTTGCGTCCACATAAGCCCCTGCCGTCCAATTATAGGTACACACATGCCCCTCTCACTAGCGGCCCCCTCATTTTTTACACATGTCTTAATCTTAATCAACTACCCGTTTGACCTTTCTGTTTAACCCATAAACCAACTACCCACCCCATAAACCCAATACCCACCCAATTTCCTCTAAGATATATCCTAATTAAAAGACCCAAATCTAACAGGTCCCGTTCCTATCACATAAAAACCCTAGCCTTCATCAAGTTCGTCCATTTCATAGTATTCCGCCGCGTCTTGGTCGATTCATCGCGTGTTCTTCGATTCAACTTGTGTTCGTCAAACGTACCCAAATATCCCATTCGATTTCATAGTTTTCTTGTTTTGCTGTTTTCAATTTGCTTTCATATGTAGTAAATAAATCTGTTGTTGTGTAGTGTTTTTCTTGTAGTTTTCTTGTTGTTTCTTTATTTATTGTGTAAAATATGTGTTTTATAGTGAAAATGAAGTACACTTTCTAGGGTTTCACTTATCTGAAAAATGAAGTTCACGTTCTAGTTATTGTGTTAAAGAAATGTTTTTTTTTGTTTTATAGTGAAAATGAAGTACACTTTATAGGGTTTCACTTATCTAGAAAATGAAGTTTATGTTCTAGTTATTGTGTTAAAGAAATGTTTTTTTTTGTTTGTATTTAGATTTGTTGGTTTGGTAAAGTCATTTTTTGTTCCTTTAGTTTCAGATTCCCTTGACTTTGTCTACTTTATTCCATTACTTTGTCTACTTTATTCCACTACTTTATTTTTTGTTTGTATTCATGCCTTTATGTTGTGGACCACTTTGAGTTAATAAGAAATAATACTTGTTTAATTGTTGATTGTGGACCACTTTGAGTTACTGTGATTTACTCATTTATGCTTACAACTTAACTGACTTATACTTGTTGACACCCAATTTTGATCCTCCGCAATTTAATTAATTTTCAAGTTTATCAATTTCAAACAATTTGAAATAATTGTTTTCGAAAATCAAAAATACTTTCAAAATTATTTTCAAGGAAATTTTTTGCCATTTCCGTATAAAATATATATTAGATTTATATATTACTACTTTTAATAAATATTAGGAAAAATTGTTTTACCAAAAAATAGTGTTTTAATTGAATGTGCGTTTTATTTCCCTAAAAATTGACTAATTCATGGATTAATTGGTATAGTCGGTCTTTTATTTCAAAATAATTATTTTATCTTGTTAAATTAAGAAGCTCGATTAACTAATTTTGATTTACATCGAACCGCATTCTTCGAATTCAATTTCTTGATGAAATATATTTATTTGGGTCCAAATTTTAAGCCCAATTTCTCAATAAACCGGCCACTAAACTCATTTCCAACAGACCCAATACCCTTCAAATACATACATACGCACAACAATTCCAAGCAGTACCTGACCGACCCCTTTACTGCTCTTCCTCGCAACGATGCAGACCCAACAGAAAATCAGTACAGAGACGAACCAGAGGCGACCCAAATCGCGTGCTGAATCGCGACCTCACGCATCCCTCTCCTCTATTCTTATCCGTTCATACAAGAACGTTGGAGGACAAGTCCAGGTATCTCCATCTCCTTCCGAGTTCGTCTTTGATTCAAATCGAACGACTCTCCCCTCTTTTTCGTTAGAAATTCGTACTATTGACAGTTTCTCAAGCCTTATCCGCTCAAGGATATTTGAAAATCCTGAATTTCCACATCGTTTCTAACAAGAAATTTCCCCCAAATCTCTCTTATATAAACCCATTTCTTCTCACGGTTCAAGGGGGCAATTTTTGAGACCAGAGAGTACCCCTAAAAGGTTGAGAATTCTTGGTTCAATAGTTCAAATTTTTGTAGCTTTTGTGGTTGTTCGAGTTGAAAGAGATGGTGGAATCGTCTCCGTCAAACTTGTCGTCCGGTTCGCTACCCGGAAAGAGGTAATTCTTTCTTCTTTTAAGTATTTTTCATTTCGTTGTGTGTTTAATCACTGTATTAGATTATTTTAGTTTTTCTATTTGCCAGAAGTTCTGGTTTTGCTTTCTATTTTAGGATCTTAGTATTTTTAAAATAGTCAATTTTCTTTGTTTGGTGTAGATACTGTTTAGCTAAATCATTCAAGCTCATATCTTTTCTTAACCCTCTCTGTTTATTACTAAGTTCATATTTGTTGAAAAGATGATGGTTACTTGCTAGCATCACTTCACCCTCGTTTATGAAGAGTAACTCTTATGTTAAGCTCTATTTGTTCTTATTTTGACCAACAACTTATTTATTCTGCTAGATATCTTTTCTCTTTTCTCTTCTTAGCATGTTCACTAAAAGAAAAGTAATAATTGAGTTTCATATGCTCCATTTGGCTTGTTGTCTTAATATTTGCTAAAGTTTGTTTGGAGTTTATTTAACACTCTCTGATGTGTCTCTCTAGTATCGATTATTGTTACTTTAAAAATGAATAAGTTTAGCTAAACTTTGTTGAATATAGTTAGCAGTGGGTTCCTTGTTTAAATAATAGTTTGTGGAATTCTTAATTAATTAGTTGCTTTAGAGATGTTTCAATATGATGATTTGTTGCATTTAATATTGTTCATTCCCCATCTTTAATTTCTATTTAGTTCTATCGATTCACTGTTTGGGTTAGCTGCTAGTTAGCTATTATAGTTAGTTTTAAAAAATCCTCATGATAGTAGCAAATAACCCATTTATGTCTACTATGTGTAGCCGCGTACGTTGGCTAAATGAATAGCTAGTTGCATTTTTGCTCATTTATTTCTCCCCTGTTCATGGATCCTTATTGTCTGACCATAATAAATGAATTTGAATTATTGCTTTTAGGATTCGTGTGTATTTTCTCTATTCAAACTCGCTAATCCTTATTTTCTTTGCATGAACTTTCTTGTTTGAGTCCATTTGGACTCTCCATCGGTTTGCATTCGACTCTCTTCGAGTCAACAATCTAATATTATTGAGTTGAAACCCAAAATCAGCAGCAACAGCAGCTCAAAAGAGCTGAAATGAAAGTGCTTTCAGTTCAAATTGCCTGAAATTTGGACAGTTGAAATGAGGCAGAGTTGCAGCAACTCAAAGGGCTGAAACTTGCATTTTTCAGACTTGAAAAAAGTTCAAAAATTGCGCCAGCAACAGCAACTAAGAAGCAGCAAGTGGACTTAAATTTGTCCAAGTTTTGTTCGCACTTTTATTTTTCTTATTTTGTGATGTTTTCTTTTAACTTCTAACATTTATTTTATCTAACTTATATGAATCCTTGGAAGTTTTTAAATAACTCTTCTTTTTCGTTAGTTATTTACTTTAAGTATTCAAATTTTCAAAACTCCTTCAAGTTAGGCAACTTAAGCTCTTAGACTAACTTGAGAATTATTCATATTCTTTCATAGTTAGTAATTAGCTTTGAATCCACGTTGATGAGATTGAGCTAACCATTTATTTCAAAATCGTAACTCGGATAAAAGGTTAAGTTAAAATTATTATTTTGACACTTTAGCATTTGACTTATTGCATTACTTGGAATAATAAAAGATTAGACTAGTATAAGTATCAAAAGACTTGTTATTTTAAAGCAAGATTTTTCCCAAGCAATCTTAAATTAGCCAAACTTTTCAATCTGTCGGTCAACCGCGTATTAGCGGATTCTCTAAGATGCATAAACCCTTCCTTAGAGAATTACTTGAAACCTTACCCGACTCGGGTTTTATTTATTTAAAATGTTTTCTTTCAAAAATTTCCTTTTAAAATGGTTTTCATAATTTTTCCTAAAAATTAAGTGGCGACTTCCAAATTATAATTTTTCCAAAACTTAACAAAATTGCCAAAGTTGCGAAAATGGTTTCGAAACCTTAGTTTTCAAAATCGGGTCGTAACAATACTCAATGTCACTTAATGACTAATTAACTTACTTTAACTTACTTAACTGACTTATTCTCAATGTGACTTAATGACTAATTAACTAACTTTAACTGACTTATACTAATGTGACTGAATTTCTTAACTGACTTAATTCAATGTGACTTAATGACTAATTAACTTACTTTAATCCTAATGTGACTACTAAACTATGTCAATGCCTTATGCTTTCATTTGTGACTGTCTTACTTAACTCACTTATACTAATGTGATTGAGTCAATGTGACTTATTTACTAATATGACTTATACTCACTGTGACTTGTTTACTAATTAACTTACTGTCTTA
>JAJOOS010019083.1:0-16661 GCA_029582725.1 Solanum chiquidenum
TCAGATTTCCCTGATTTGCCTCCATGCCTTGGCTGCTGATCTACGGCCACCATCTACGGAGCGTCACTAGACCTACGGTCCGTAGATCACTCCGTAGATGTCCTTTTCTGCATCTCTTTCAGCTGTCTCTTTACTTCCGCGCCTGAACGTCTTTCCTGTAACATATGATTAAAACACATAAAAACCAATACTAAAAGGCCCTAGACACACACAACTCTTAAGTGAAATGTATTAGAAATACCGTAAACTCACGGTATATCATCCACATTTCGAACTTGGACTTTTCTAGTTAGTTATAAGTTCATTAGCTTGGGTTTGTGACCCTTATCGTTAGACTTATGGATCTTGTTAGATGTTTTGGTACATTGACTTTCAGGTTCTAGGCATATCTTCCGCAATGTTAGTTTGTTATTAGATTTTTGTTTGGAGTTTATGGGAACTCTATTTCTTTCCTTAGCATTTAACTTGCTTCCGTAACTTAAATGTCTTAGTTGTTTGGTTCTTTGGTTAGCTAATTAGTATTAATGGTTCTCCCACTGGAGGTTTAGAGTGGGTGTCAATTACGATGGTCTAGGTCGTGACATATATATATATATAGTTTCTCACCCATCGAAGCCTGCATTGGAGCTAATTTTGACCCATTTGGGCAAAATACACTTTGTATGGACTGATCCGATTGGACCAGCCCTTTTAGTTTTTCTTTTCTTTGACCGAATTGTTGCTTTGATTATTAATAAAAATCTAGCCTTTGTGACTACTATTTAATTTATTTTTTAAAACGAAAAACAAGTTTCACATGAAAGTTAATATAAAAAATATTTTTGTCATGTTAAACTATTTAAATTGAAGATGTATACAATTTAAACTCTGCATCGCATCAATAATTCCTTTTATATGTTTATCGTTTCAGATGGGTATTTCATGGAGAAATGTTAAATATCATTTTATTAAGGATGAAAATTTTGTCCCCAATTTTGTTTTTGCGGTTTATAATTATGGTTGGTGAAAAGATTATGCAAATTATATTATAAAAGTATTCATGTCTATTTCTCCTAATGAATTAATTTGGAAAAAAATCTTTGAATGTATTTAATTGATTCTTAAACTAAATATGCATCTTTTCTTTGAGCCAAAGAAATCAAAATTCCACAAAAAAAAACATTAGCTTATATATTAAGCCAAATTTTAATAAATTAAAAGAAATTTATAAGCTTTTTAGATCATATAAATGTCAACATCAAGTCATGATTATAATAAGACAAAACAAAAACGAAGTAAATGAAAAATTGCAATTTCAAAATCCTAATTAATGATACTCAATGGAAGTTATGCAAATAAAAAAATTACTTTTTCAAGCCCTAGCATTAATACATTGTAGAGTTTTATTTTTTTTCACCTCATACCTTAACCAAAACCCAATATGCATCAATTGTAACCATCAACTCAAAAATAATTCAGGCTTCAATAATTAAGAAATATTAATGGTATAGCTAACTAGCAATTCTAAACAGCAAACTCAAACAATTAGAGAGTGGAAGAACATGAGAGAGTGTATGTATGTAGAATAGAATAGTAAAGAAGAAAAGAAAATAATAGTCCAGGATGAAAGGTTATAAGGTTAAGTTGTAAGATTTTATGCGGAGAGATACGGTGGTTGGAGGCATGAGGAACATGATTATTGCGCCTAATAATTTTTCAAAACCCATTATGAAAGTACCTTTTAACTACACTACATTGCATTTCATAAGTATGTGTATGTATAAGAATGAGTTTGAAGGATTAAAAATTTGTAATGAGCGTGAAAAGGTGAAATTTTAATTATTATGAACAGTGGGAAATATATTTTAAACGATACAAGGAAAATAACATTGATTATTCAAAGTTAATGGACGTTGTCATTTTACTAGGGATGGTTATTTTTTACAGGATTTTGTTCTTGTTATTTATTAAGGTTGGTGAAAAGGTTATGCTAACTATAAGAGCATTCATGTCTATTTCGCCAAATGAAATTAATTCAACAAATATTTTTTGAATGTATTTATATCTTTTCTTTTCTCGAACTAAGCAATATCAGAACTTATAATTAAGTAAATAAAAGTGTCTTCTCTAAAAGTTAATATTTTTAGATGAGATATACAGTCACATAGTTCAACATCAGAGCAGACAAAAAATACTATGCTTGTGTACTCTCACCCTAAATTATAATTTCATGTATTCAGAACAATAAAAGAATCTAACATATGAGAGTCCAAGAAATTTAGTGAAACATCAATATGACACATCGCTTGAAATTTTTTGATTCCTTAGGTTACATAGGAAAAATGAATAGTACCGACATTTCCTTGTTTGATTATTTCAAATTGTTGAACCCTTAAAGGCAATAAAAAAAATTACACTCTTTGAAGAAAAATGATAATATAGATAGGTAATATATATGTATTATATGTTGAATTTTTTTATATTTTTTTTCATGTGCTTACTTCTTTATATTCTAATTTTAATTCACGTTATTATTTTTTTAATTATCTTTTTTTTTTTAAATAATAGAGAAAATGGTCAAATTCCCCCTCAATCTAATACCGGATTCTCAACTACACACTTAAGCTTCACAGAGGTCCTATCACCCCCCTGGACTATTTTAAAATAGAATAAATAAACCCTTAATGCTGAGTTGGCTGAGAAAGTGAATTCCACTCTCTTTGAGAGAGTGAAAAGAGAGTAAATATGGTTGTTTTTATGTATATTTCATATTTTTATTTTTCTTTCTTTCTCTTTTTAATTAAATTAAAATAATTTCCCCCACCCCACCCCTCCCCAACCCACCCCTCCCCAACCCAACCGCCCCACATTTCTTCTTCTTCACACTCACCCTACACTTCTCTTCTTCTTCTTCACACTTTTGCTTTATTTTTATTTTTCATCACAAATCTCTACAAATTTCTTCACAAATTCTACATATTAACCGTCTCTTACCCATAATTAAAGAACCTTTAAATAAATTTAGTTATTACTCCCAAATCAAACTAATAAAATAAAGAGTTTAAAAAATTAATTTTTTTATCGGAACCCATTTCAAACAAACATAGAATTTTCAATTTCCAATACCTTCACAAGCTCTTCTCTCAAACGTTAATTCTAATTTCACATTCTTGAATTTAATCACAAATTGGGATATTTTTTAAATGGGGCATAAAAATTCAATTGGGTCATAATTTTTTTCAGTTTGATTAATTTCAATAATTTAATTTGATTTGCTACTTTCACCAACATTAAGAAAAGAAAGAAATTGAATTGAAAATTTATAGCATGCACATATACTACTTTGGTATATCCCTTCATGAGCCCCCAACATGAGTAAAATGTGTAGCAATGAACTTTGAGAGAAATTGTGGGGAATAGGATAAAGATATTGGTCATAGAAATTTTTACTCGTCGGAAAATAATTACCATCTTTTCTCTTGCCGGAATTTCAATGGATGAGAAGTGGGTTTGATAATGGTGATGTTCTTAATGATAATGGAGGATTTCTAATGGGGCATATAATAATAAATAAATAAATAAAATAGGAAAAATAATTCGTTTATATATTTATTAGGTGGCATTGACATAGCGCTGACATGGCATGTGTGTGTGTTACACCACAATACACATGAGTGACTATGTCATTTTAGGGTATAATTTATTTCCTTATAAAATAGTTCTAGGGGTAATAGGACCCCCGTAAAGTATGAGTGTGTAGTTGGAAATCCGATCATAGATTGAGGAGGTTTTTGGCCATTTTCTCTAAATAATAATTTATAATCGAATATGTACATATGTCATGGTTTTTTATCTTTAATTTGATAGAACACAATATATCTGATAATAAGACATACTAATTATTATTGTGTTTTTTGTGTTTCTTATTCTAAATTACTATACATACGTGCATTTCTTGCATCATTTTTTACTGAATGATACAGATGATTCTCGAAACAACAACAAAAATCATGCTTTTGTATCTCTAATTTGTTAGCACACGATATATTTATTAATAAAACTGTAACGATCGGGTTCCGTTGTTATAGAAAAGCCAACGGGGAAAATTTTTGTGCCGAAAACTTTTCCGTAGTAACGTGAAATTTCCCAATCTAGTCAAGGTTTGGACGAAACCGGATTCTTTAAGGTGTGGAGAAATCTTGTAACAATCGGGTGAAATATTTATAATTTTGATTACATGAGTAGTTAGATAAGTCGTTAAGGAACCCGTACGACTTTACTGAATCGAATTCGGATGAGTAGAACTCCCGGAATCAATCTTAGCGTGAACGGTATTTTTTGAGCGTCGTTGGTTAAAGGTGTGTTGTGAAATGGGGGTCTTGGAATTATTCAAATAGCTCAGTGCTTCGTGCAAGCCGCTTTGGCGGTGGTTTTAGTCGCTCTGGTGGTGCCGCTGAAGCGGGGTGAGGGCCGTTGTGGCTGGCCAAATGCGACTGAAAGTCGTAAATAAACCCCAAAATGACATTATTCTACACTTTTTGGTTTTTAGAGCTAAGGAACGAACCCCAGGAGACTCTTGATAATTTTCCACCATTCTTGAGGCTAAAGGTACGTTTTTCACTACCCGAATCCGTTTTGCGATCCATAGAACGTAATAGAATGGGTAATTATCGATAGGGGAGGGTTTTGATCTAGATTCTATGGTGGAAACAGTCCTATTTTGGATACTTGGGATCATGGGTATGGTCTAAGGTTGTTAGAATTGTTAGTACTTCGGGTAATTAGTGATTGTTTATTGACTTCCGTGTTATTATGATTGTTTGTAGACCAAGAACAAGCGAAATGACTCCGGGAAGGGAAGGATCAAATTTCTTAGGGTTTCAAGCTTGTTTCGAGGTAGGATGTTTGTGATTCTATGATTTTGTGATGTATGTTTGTTCTTGCTTCATTATGATACATGTATGTATGTGAATGGTACATATTGATCACATTAATCGTAAATGAGGATAGACGAATGATAAATTCCATGAATCATGACTCTTTTGTATGATTATGAGAATGTACTTGTGATTGTGATTGTGGCTTGTTGAAGGGATCGATTGCCACGTTCCGGTAACTAACTTGGATCGGTTGCCACATTCCGGTATAACTATGGGATCGGTTGCCACGTTCCAGCATAATTATTGGATCAGGTACCACGTTACGGTATGCTAACTGTTTGGGTTTGGGTTCCATGAGAGGACCAATGATTTGATAGAATTGTGTATCTTGAGAAATGTGAAATTGGTCGTTGTTCGTAAATGTTGTTAATATTGTATATGTTGGATATATGCATGTGATTATTATGTTGTATTGGCTTATGTATGTTGCACTTAGTGGGATAGCCGTGTTATCCTACCAGTACACTGTGGTTGTGTACTGATATTGCACTTGCTCTTTCTTTGTTGAGTACGGGGCATCTTCAAGCTGCTATTGACAGACCTCGTTTAGAAGACCAATGATCATTACTTCGAATTCAAGGGTAAGCCAGTTCTTCTGGGCTGCCATGAGTTCTCTTTCCGTCTATGTCCACATTCCGGAATTAGACTTTTTCTAGTTAGTATGTAACACCCCGTAACTAGAAAGAACTAAAAAGGAATTTAAAAAGAGGAAATAGTCATTTTGGAAAGTATAAAAATCTGGAAAATTTTAAGTGTGTTAAAGTTGAGTTTTTGGTCAACTTCAAATGACCATAACTTCTAGCTCAAGATGAGTTAGGTTTGTTTCTAGATATCATAGGAAAGATCTTGGAATAATCTTTCCAACGCCGCCGAGTTTGCGCAATTCTGAGTTCGTAATAGTGAGATATGCCCATTCGAAGTTGGGCTGGTCGAATAAGAAATGACCAATCCGGATTTTAGAAGGGTAGTTTGGTCTTTTCCTTACCCTTTTATTTAATTCGTTTTTGGTTATTACTTAAGGATCTAAACTGAACTTTGTCAGCTTACACTTTTACGATATTGAGTTAGTGTTTTAGAAAAGAGAAAAGAAGAAGAGAAAGGAGGAGAAGGAGCAAGAATCGTCAAGTTCTTCAAGCATCGCTTCTGGATTACGTCAAGGGGTGATCCCTACAAGGTATGTGAGTTGACACAGCGTTGTGTTCATTCACCCACGCGCCAAACATGTTTAATTCAGCATGAATTCATCCTAAAAGTTGAAAGTTTGAATGTTCTTGATGTGTGTTCTTGAATTTACTTTCGTTCTTGAATTTGGGATGAGATTGAGGAGTTCTTCAGAGTTCAAGGTCGATTTTAGAGTTGTATTTGATTAGATTCTTGTGTACATATGCTGGGTATCTGAATTTAAAGAGGATTTGAGAAAAAGAATCGAATTTAGGCGAATTGGGGGTTAGAAAATAAAGAAGGAACAAGTCGGTAGAATCTGGGTACCAAGTCCGCGTCACGGACCTGTTCATCAAGATTAACCAAATTGCTCCGCTTCACAAAGTGGTCACGGACCGTTCTGCCTCAAAATTTATTTCGCGACCAAATAATTGAATGCATCTCCACGTCGGAAAGTTGCTTCAAGACAGTGATTTCTTGACCTTTTCTCGTGTTTAACTATCTAAAAACACTCCTAAACATCATGAGATCTTTCCTATCACAAATCTCAATCCTTGAATCCATAATTCAATCTAAGGATCAGTTAAAAGTCAAGTAAAAAGAAGTTAAGAGCCAAGTCAATAGAAGTTCATAGAGTCTTCCAAAAGTCTTTTTCAAATGATTTTTTTTTTTTAAGACTTGAGTGTTGAGTTGAGTAAGAGTAAAGTTGAAGTTCATTTCTTCAAAGTATATGGGGACTATGTATTCCCAAAGAGTTAAAATGTTTTTACAATTGTACAAGAAAGGAAACCTTGATTTCCAAAGAGTATTTGAGCTAGTTTTCAGAAAAGAGCAAGTGCTTTCACAATTAAGCAAGAGAGGAAACTTTGATTTCCAAGATAGCCTTTGAGCTAAGTTTTTGAGAAAATATCTCAAATCACATAAAGAATTATGTTTTTAAACATAAGAGCTAGTATCATATTTTGGGAGTAGTATCGAGCACCGATATAGGGGAGAATTCAGACAACTCCCAGCCCCCATAAACCATGTAGCCACCATGGGTAGAAAAAGGGTCATACTTTTTAGATGATTCCTTAGTGCTTTTTAGCATAGATTAGAGGATCCACTTAGTAGTTCAGGTTCTTTACCCTTGGCAAGGTATATGATGGCCCTGTGACACAAAATGATGTATCATCACAACAACACTTACATGATGGTTGTCGGTTAGAGAAACTCCCACAGAAGTAATTGTATTTTTATATGCACAGTTTATTTGTATTTTTACATACATTTCAGAGTTATAGTGTATATTTGCATACACACAGAGTATTATTGTATTTCCAATTATACAGAGTTGACATACATTTTTTAAACATCTCTTCTTTATATTGCACTTGTTTTATACTCCTTTATATTCAAATGAGTTCATTTAAGTTGAGTTGAGTTGAGCCAGGAAAGTTCTCCAGTTCCTTTCAAGCTTATGTCTTGTTTTAGAATTCCCCTCGCATACTCGTACATTCAATGTACTGATGATATTTGGCCTGCATCTATTATGATGCAGACACAGGTAACCAGGATCATCATCCAACGCCTTGTTGATCCAGTTGAGCATTCAGAGTCAGTTGGTGAGCCTCTTTGCATTCCGGAGGGCTCCTTTGTTATCATTTGCTTTTAGTATTTCATTTGTTAGGATGATCGGGGGTCTTGTCCCGACATCTATATCAGTTGTTTTAGAGACTTCATAGAGAGTCAGATGTTAGTTCTTGAGTTTTCTATTTCCTGTTTTAATGGTTGAGACTTGAGTTGCCATTTTGGATAAGTTTAATATTCCTTAAAGATATTTGCATGAGTTATTCTTTGAGACTATTTCTTGTGTTTAAGTCTTCCACTGAGTAAGTAAGCAAGGCCAAGGGTTCGCTTGGGGCAGCAACAGTTCTTGAGTGCCAGCCACGTTCGGGGTGTAGGCTCGGGGTGTGACAAACATGGTATCAGAGCACATAGTTAAAGAGTCCTAGGGAGTCTGTGAAGCTGTGTCTGTAGAGTCCTAGTTATCGGTTTGAAGCTCGCCACATCTATTATTATGAGGATGCAACAATTAGGAAAATTTCTCACTTCTTTCACAATCATTTCGTGTGTTGGAGTTTGATCTCTAAAAAGTTTCCTTCTAATTTGTGCTTGCGTGTGTCTTCAAATAATCATGCCTCCATGACCTGCTATGCGTAATATTGAAGAGCAAAGGGTACCCAATGCACCTGAAGTGCAATCTCAAGGAGAAGTTACCAATGTTGAGTTTAGGGAAGCAATTAGGAAGCTAAGTCAAGCTGTGACTAAATAGGATGGGCAACAAAGAGGAGCTCGACAAGAAGAGGCTGTCACTTTGAGGATTCGCGAGTTCTGGAGGATGAAACCTCCTAGTTACACTGATTCAAGCACTACTGAGGATCAAGAGAACTTTATTGCGGAGCTGGAAAAGGTATTTGATGTCATGCATGTTGCTGATACTGAGCGGGTTGAATTAGCTGCATACTAAATGAAGGGTGTCGCTAGGATTCAGTTCGATCAATGGAACAAGAATCGAGTTGAGGATGCACCACCTGCGAGTTGGGGTTGTTTTGAGGAGGCCATCTTGGGGCGTTTCTTTCCCCGAGAACTGAAAGAGGCTAAGGTACAAAAGTTTCTTACCCTTAATCAAGAGTCGCCAAGTGTTCATGAGTATGGGTTGAAGTTCACCCAATTGTCCCGCTATGTTCCGAAGATGGTTGCGGACATGAGGAGTAGAATGAGCTTGTTTGTTGCTGGGCTATCTCTTCTGTCGAATAAGGAAGGTAGGGCTGCATTTATATAGGTGACAAGGATATCTCAAGGTTGATGGTCTATGTGCAATAGGTTGAGGAAGATAAGTTGAGGGATAGAGAGGAGTTTAAGAACAAGAGGGCTAAGACAGGGAATGAGTCTGGGCAGCAGAAGAGTAATGCCAACCGGTCATCCTTCAAACCGAAACAGAAGGGACCTGCTCCATCGTCTGCTAGTGCACCTGTACCTAACAACAAAAGTGAGTACAACAGTCAGAAGTTCAGAACCAATTCTGCATATTCTCAATGCAGTGTGGCGCAAGGGGGTAGTAAGCCTCCTGCATGTGCTATGTGTGGTAGGAACCACTCAGGTACATGTCATGAGGACTCCACTACTTGTTTCAAGTTTGGTCAGAATGGGCATTTCATGCGAGAATGTCCAAAGAACAAGCAGGGTAATGGTAATGGGGGTAATAGAGCCCAGTCTTCTACAGTTGCACCACAAGACAGAGCTGCACCTAGAGGGGCTACTTCCAGTACTGGCGGAGGATCAAACCGCCTATATGTTATAACCAGTTGTCAAGAGAAAGAGGATTCACCAGTTGTTGTCACTGGTATGATCCAAGTCTTTAACTCTAATGTTTATGCTTTGCTAGACCCATGAGCGAGTTTATCTTTTGTAACTCCATATGTTGCGATGAATTTTGATGTTATTCCTGAGCAACTTAGTGAACCCTTCAGTGTTTTTACACATGTTGGTGAGTCTATTCTAGCAAAGAGAGTCTATTGTGATTGTCTCATTTTCGTCAATCACAAGAGTACCATGGCTGATTTAATTGAGTTAGACATGGTAGATTTTGATGTCATTCTTGGTATGGACTGGCTTCATGCATGTTATGCCTCAGTTGAATGTAGAACTCGAGTTGTCAAGTTTCAGTTTCCAAATGAGCTAGTTTTAGAGTTGAAAAGAAGTTCAGCAGTGCCTAAGGGTCGTTTCATTTCGTACCTTAAGGCAAGAAAGTTGGTTTCTAAGGGGTGTGTCTATCACTTAGTCCGAGTTAATGACTCTAGTGGAGAGATGCCTGATATTCAATCAGTTTCAATAGTAAGAGAGTTTTCAGAAGTCTTTCCAGAAGATCTTCCCGGAGTCCCTCATAAGAGAGAGATAGACTTTGGTATAGACATTCTTCCAAATACTCCTCCTATATCTAGTCTTCCATATAGAATGGCACCAACAGAGTTGAAAAAGCTTAAAGAGCAGTTGAAAGATCTCCTTGATAAGTTATTTATTCAACCAAGTGTCTCACCTTGGGGCTCTCCAGTCTTATTTGTGAGAAAGAAATATGGTTCCCTTAGGATGTGTATATATTACCGTCAGTTGAACAAGGTTACCATCAAGAACACGTATCCTCTTCCGAGAATTGATGATCTTTTCGATCAACTTCAGGGTGCCACTGTTTCTCTAAGATAAATCTCAGATCTGGCTACCATCAGTTAAGAGTAAGGGAATGTGATATTACAAAGAGAGCTTTCAGAACCCGTTATTGTCATTATGAGTTTTTGGTCATGTCCTTTGGTTTGACCAATGCACCTGCATCATTCATGGACCTTATGAATACAGTTTTGAAACCTTATTTAGATAGGTTTGTTATCATATTCATTGATGACATACTAATCTATTCAAGGAATAAAGAAGATCATGCTAGTCATCTAAGAATAGTTCTCCATACTTTAAAAGATAGAGAGTTGTATGCCAAGTTCTCTAAGTGCAAGCCCCGTCTTGAGTCTTTGGCATTCTTAGATCACATTGTCTCTGGAGAGGGAATTAAAGTTGATACTCAGAAAATTGAGGCAGTACAAAATTGGCCTATACCCACATCTCCAACTAACATTAGAAGTTTCTTGGGTTTGGCTGGGTATTATAGAAGGTTCGTAGAGGGGTTCTCGTCTATTTCTTCTCCTTTGACCAAGTTGACTCAGAAAACTGTGAAATTTCAATGGTCTAAAGCTTGTGAGAAAAAGCTTTCGAGAATTGAAAAAGAGGTTGACTACTCCCCAGTATTGACCTTACCAGAAGATACGCAGGGATTTGTTGTCTATTGTGATGTGTCTAGAGTTGGTTTGGGTTGTGTGTTAATGCAGAATGGCAAGGTTATAGCTTATGCCTCTAAACAGTTGAAAGTTCATAAGAAAAATTACCCAACCCATGATTTAGAGTTGGTTGTTGTAGTGTTTGCTTTGAAAATATGGCGTCATTATTTGTATGGTGTTCATGCTGATGTATTCACTGTTCACAAGAGTCTTCAATATGTGTTCACTCAGAAAGAGCTTAATCTAAGACAAAAGAGGTGGTTAGAATTACTCAAGGAGTATGACATAAGTATTCTTTACCATCCAGGTAAGGCTAATGTTGTTGCTGATGCTTTAAGCAAGTTGTCTATGGGTAGTACCACCCATGTTGACGAAGAAAAGAGATAGTTAGCGAAAGATGTGCATAGACTTGCATGCTTGAGAGTTCGACTATCGGACTCCACAGAAGGAGAAGTGGTGGTAATGAATGGGGATGAATCATCATTAGTGTCAGAAGTAAAAGAGAAGTAAGACCAATATCCCATTTTGCTTGAATTGAAGGCAAATGTTCATAAGCAGAAAGTTATGGCTTTTGAACAAGGGGGAGATGGTGTATTGAGATATCAAGGAGATTGTGTGCGCCAAGGGTGGATGAACTCCAAGAGAGGATCATGGAGGAAAATCATAGCTCCAGATATTTCATTCATCCGGGATCCACAAAGAAGTATCGTGACTTGAGAGAAATGTATTGGTGGAATAGCATGAAGAATGGCATTGCAGAGTTTGTTGCTAAGTGTCCAAATTGCCAACAAGTTAAAGTAGCGCATCAAAGGCCTAGTGGTATAGCTCAGAATATAGAACTTCCGGAATGGAAGTGGGAGATGATTAATATGGATTTCATCATAGGTTTACCAAGGTCTCGCAGGCAGCACGATTCCATTTGGGTGATTTTCGATAGAATGACAAAATCAACCCACTTTTTGCTGATGAAGACTACCCATAAAGTAGAGGACTATGCCAGTTTATATATTCAAGAGGTAGTAAGACTTCATGGAGTCCCTGTTTCGATTATATCAGACAGAGGTGCATAATTAATTGCCCAGTTTTCGAAGTCATTCCAAAACGGCTTGGGTTCAAAGGTGAACTTAAGTACTGCCTTTCATCCTCAGAAAGATGGGAAAGCAGAGTTCACTATCAGACCTTAGAGGATATGTTGAGGGCCTGTGTGATTGATTTCAAAGTTAATTGGAATGATAACCTACCTCTCATAGAGTTCGTGTACAACAATAGTTACCACTCTAGCATCCAAATGGCTCTTTATGAAGCTATTTATGGGAGAAGATGCAGATCTCCTATCTAATGGTTTGAAGCTGGTGAAGCAGGGTTGATAGGACCAGATTTAGTTCATCAAGTTATGGAGAAGGTGAAAGTGATTCAAGAGAGGTTGAAAATGGCGCAGTCGTCAGAAATCCTACACAGATGTTAGGAGAAGGGAGTTAGAGTTTGAAGTAGAGGATTGGGTATATTTGAAAGTTTCACCCATGAAGGGTGTCATGAGATTTGGTAAGAAGGGGAAGCTTAGTCCCCGATATATTGGCCCTTACAGAATATCGAAAATTGTAGGTAATGTAGCTTATGAGTTGGAGCTACCACAAGAGTTAGCAATGGTTCTTCCGATTTTTCACGTCTCCATGTTGAAGAAGTGCATGGGCGATCCTTCATTGATTATGCCAACCGATGATATTGGGATCAAGGATAGCTTATCTTATAAGGAGATTCTTGTTCAGAGTATAGATCACCATGTTTGCAAGTTGAGAAAAAAAGAGGTAGCATCAGTCAAAGTCCTTTGGAGGAATCTATTTGTTGAGGAAGTTACTTGGGAAGTGGAGGAGGATATGAAGAAGATATATCCACATCTCTTCGAATCCGGAGAAATTCCAGACCAATGTACTAATTCTCTTCTTAGTACTCTTTAACTTATGAGATTGCATGTTGTATTTGCATTGCTTATTGGGTGTTTGAGCTGAATGTTAGATGTTACACCCTTAGCCTACTAAGAGTAAGATCATTTGAGGACAAATATTCCCAAAGGGTAGATATTGTAACACCCGGTAACTAGAAAGAACTAAAACGGAATTTAAAAAGAGGAAATAGTCATTTTTGGAAAGTATAAAAATCTAGAAATTTGTAAGTGTCTTAAAGTTGAGGTTTTGGTCAAATTCAAATGACCATAACATCTAACTCAGGATGAGTTAGGTGTGTTTCCAGATATTGTAGGAAAGATCTTGGAATAATCTTTCCAACTACACCAATTTTGCGCGATTCCAAGTATGTATGAATGAGATATTCCCATTCTAAGTTGGATTGTTCGAATAAGAAATGTCCAATCCGGAATTTAGAAGGGTTGTTTGGTCTTTTCCTTACCCTTTTATTTTAATTCATTTTTGGTAATTACTTAGGGGTCTAAACTGAACTTGGTCAGTTTACGCTTTTACGATATTGAGTTAGGGTTTTAGAAAAGAGAAAAGAAGAAGAGAAAGGAGGAGAAGGAGCAAGAATCGTCAAGTTCTTCAAAGATCGCTTGTGGATTTCATCAATGGGTGATTCCAACGAGATATGTGAATTCACACAGCATTGGGTTCGTTCACCCACGCTCCAAACATGTTTAATTCAGCATGCATTCATCCTAAAAGTTGAAAGTTTGAATGTTTTTTATGTGTTTTCTTCAATTTACTTTTGTTCTTGAATTTGGGATGAGATTGAGGAGTTCTTAAGAGTTTAAGGTCGATTTTAGAGTTGGATTTGAATAGATTCTTGTGTACATATGTTGGGTATCTGAATTTAAAGAGGATTTGAGAAAAAGAATTAAATTTAGGCGAATTGGGGTTAGAAAATAAAGAAGGAACAAGTCGATAAAATTTGGTTACCCGGTCCGCGTCACAGACCTGTTCCTCAGGATTGACAAAATTGCTATGCGTCGCAGAGTGGTCACGGACTGTTCTGCCTCAAAATTTATTTCATGACCAAATAATTAAATGTATCTCCGCATCGCGGATTTGCTTCAAGACAGTGATCTTTTGACCTTTTATCGTGTTTCACTATCTAAAAACACTCCTAAACATCATGAGATCTTTCCTATACAAATCTCAATCCTTGAATCCATAATTCAATACAAGGATCAGTTAAGATTCAAGTCAAGAGAAGTTAAGAGCCAAGTCAATAGAAGTTTATAGAGTCTTTCAAAAGTCTTTTACAAATGATTTAACTTTGGTTTAAGACTTGAGTTTTGAGTTGAGTAAAGAGTAATGTTGAAGTTGACTTCTTCAAAGTATATGGGGACTGTGTATTCCCAAAGAGTTAAAATGTTTTCACATTTAAACAAGAAAAGGAAGCCTTGATTTCCAAAGAGCCTTTGAGCTAGTTTTCATAAAAGAGTAAGTGCTTTTACAATTAAGCAAGAGATTAAACTTTGATTTCCAAGATAGCGTTTGAGCTAAGTTTTTGAGCAATTATCTCAAATCACAGAAAGAAGTATGTTTTTATACATAAGAGTGAGTATCATATTTTGGGAGTAGTATTGAGCACCGATATGGAGGAGAGTTCAGACAACTCCCAGCCCCCATAAACCATGTAGCCACCATGGGTAGAAAAAGGGTCATACTTTTTAGATTATTCGTTACTGCTTTTTAGCATAGACTAGTAGATCAACTTAGTAGTTCAGGTTCTATACCCTCGACAAGGTATAGGACGGCCCTGGTAGCGTGAGAAAAATTGTTGTATCATCACAATAGCTCTTACGTGATGGTAGTCGATTAGAGAAACTCCCACAGAAGTAATTGTATTTTTATATACACAGTTTATTTGTACTTTTACATATATTTCAGAGTTATAGTGTATCTTTGCATACACACAGAGTATTATTGTATTTCCAAATACACAGAGTTGACATACATGTTTTAAAAAACTTTTCTTTATATTGCACTTGTTTTATGCTGCTTTATATTGAAATGAGTTTAGTTAAGTTGAGTTGAGTTGAGCCAAGTAAGTTCTTCAGTTCCTTTCAAGCTTATGTCTTGTTTTAGAATTCCCCTCGCATACTCGTACATTCAATGTACTGATGTCATTTGGCCTGCATCTTATTATGATGCAGACACAGGTAACCAGGATCATCATCCAACGCCTTGTTGATCCGGTTGAGCATTCAGAGTCAGTTGGTGAGCCTCTTTGCATTCCAGAGGGCTCCTTTGTTATCATTTGCTTTTAGTATTTCATTTGTTAGGATGATCGGGGGTCTTGTCCCGACATCTATATCAGTTGTTTTAGAGACTTCATAGAGAGTCAGATGTTAGTTCTTGAGTTTTTTATTTCTTGTTTTAACCGTTGAGACTTGAGTTGCCATTTTGGCTAAGTTTAATATTCCTTAAAGATATTTGCAAGAGTTATCCTTTGAGACTATTTCTTCTGTTGAAGTCTTCCGCTGAGTAAGTAAGCCAGGCCAAGGGTTCGCTTGGGGCCAACAACGGTTCTCGATTGTCAGCCACGTCCGGGGTGTAGGCTCGGGGAGTGACATAGTATTAGATCATTAGTTTGGAGTTTCATCCCTTCTTATTTATACTTGTTGAGCTTTAGATGTTTTGGTACATTAACTTTCAGGTTCTAGGCGTATCTTCCGCAATGTTAGTTTATTATTGTTATATTTTTGTTAGTGTTTATGAGAATTCTATTTATTTCTTTAGTATTTAACTTGCTTCTGTAACTTAAATGCCTTATTTTTGGTTTAGTTGCTTGGTTTGGGTTGTAGTAGTGGTTCTCCCACCGGAGAGTTAGTGTGGATGTCAATCACAATGGTCGGGGTCGTGACAAAAACATACTACTATTATATTTTTTTTCATTTCTTAGACTAAAGTACTCATGCAGTTCTTGTGTTTTTTTACTGAATAATAATGATAATTCACGAAACAACCAATATGGTATGCATTGTATCTCTAATTTGTTAGCACACATTATATCTGATAATAGAACATATTACTTGCTATCATTATGTTTTTTTCTTAGATTAAAGTACAAATGGATTCAAGTAGAGTTTTCTCGAACGTATCAATAAGCTAGACCCATACTGCGAGTTGTTTCATTCCATAAATAAACTCGGACACTCAAGAAATATGTTGGACAGGTGGATTCACATCTCTTACAACCAACACAATAATGATGATTCTTGGAGAAATAAAAATATCATGCTTTTGTATCTCTAAATCGTCAGCACACATTATATTTGATAATAAAACATACTAGTTGCTATCATTATATTTTTTTGTTACTTACTCAAAAGTATTCATGTATTTCCTATTTTATTTTTGCTAAATACCAAAATTTATTTTTAGAATTAAATTCAGATACTTCTTGGAGCTTCTAGAAAGTTTGAGTAAAATATCTTTTGATACTTGATATACCGTGAGTTTACGGTATTTCTAATACATTTCACTTATAAGTTGTGTGTGTCTAGGGCCTTTTAGTATTGGTTTTTATGTGTTTTTAATCATATTTTGCAGGAAAAATGGTCAGGCGCGGAAGTAAAGAGACAGCTAAAAGAGATGCAGAAAAGGGCATATACGGAGTGATCTACGGACCGTAGGTCTATTGACGCTCCGTAGATGGTGGCCGTAGATCAGCAGCCAAGGCATGGAGGCAAATCAGGGAAATCTGACCAAGTGTGGAACCACGGTGCCCATTGACGGTTCGT
>JAJOOS010019085.1:0-11924 GCA_029582725.1 Solanum chiquidenum
TGTTGGGCTTTAGTTTAGGTTTGACTAGGTCTTTCCTTAGAAATACTTGATTCAGAACCGATAGGCCTTAGTTTTGCCCCGACGTCGCTCGGTCGGCTTAGATCCCTTTAGACTGGTGTAGCAGACTTGAGTCTGATAGTTTGGGCCTTAGCTAGGCGATACGCTTGCTCCGATGATAGTTATCCTTATTTCCTCGATGTTGCAGCTTCACGAGTTATGTCGGCGACACTGGTTCTGCTTCGCGATTTGAAGTTGGTTTTCGATTCAGTTCCAAGGACTTAGATTGATTGGCTAAGTGTGGACGGAATTCCATGGACATTTATGAGCATGGGTTTATTGGGACTCTTCCAGCAGCTACATTGGCATCTTTGTCGGGCATCCGGATTCGAGCTTCGGCCCCGACCTCATTGTTACTTATATAGAGCATCCGGTTTAAGGTCCGGCCTCTATCACCTAGATACTTATATAGAGCATCCGGTTTAAGGTCCGACCTCTATCGCCCAGATACTTATATAGAGCATCCGGTTAGAGGTCTGGCCTCAGTTACTTGATACTTGTGATTGGATACTTGGGTACTGCTGGTGAGCATCCGATTCGAAGTTCGACCTCCGTACTGTCAGATTCTACTAATTGGGGTTGAGGTTCTTGTTCGATGTTCTCCGTTCTTGGGTTCTCATATGCAATTCTCTTGAGTTATTGTTATTTTGTGTACTCGTCAGGCTTATGGGGGTCCGTTCGAGTTTTTAATTAAACTTGCGCACGAGTGTACCTTCTGGGTTTATGGGGGTCCAGTTAGGTGTAGTTAGCTTATAGATTACTTTAGTTAGTTCTTTTTACACTCGTGTGCATTCTATTGTTACTTAGATTTCTGTTCTTGACCTCTGTTTGTGTTATTCCTTCTTTTCATATTGCCTTTACTTTTCAAGTTCAGTTGGCCTATGATGCCTACTGGGTACCTGCTGTTTTGGTACTCATGCTATGCTCTGCATTTGTTTCATGATGCAGGTTCGAGCACCAGTTGCCAGCGTTGATCCAGTTTGGAGTAGACTGATTCGGAGACGGGGGTGAGCACACGGTGTTTTGTACTATTTCAGTCTCCATCTGTACATATAGACTTGTCTTTTACCTTTCGAGACAGTTCAGTCTATGTGGTCCACTGTTGGGACTTGTACTCGTTTTGTTAATAGCTCTGTACTAGTGACTTCCAGGTTCTAGGAGGGATCTTTATTTGTATATATGTTTTGGTTTGCTTCCGCCTGTTTATATTGTTATCTTAAATTTTGCCTACTCTTATTTAGTTTCTGCCTCCAGATCCATTACTTGTTGTTCTGGGTTGCGGGTTGACTTACCTACTGGTGGGTTTATAGTAGGTGTCATCATGACTCGAGAAATCGGGTCGTGACACATAAAAATGGGAAAAATTATTACATTATGTATTTTTTTTTATTCTGAAAACTCCTCCAAGCTCTATTTAAGGACGTTCAAACATTGCCCTTCAACATCTTTAGTCTTCTATTTTTCTTCATTTCAATCACAAAAAAATGTCTTATGAACCAAAAGTTAGAGTTCCAATTTATTGGGATGGCGAAATTATACATGACGGAAATACTGTTTATTATAATTGTCCTCCCATTCACAATGCTAAATATTCAATTAATGTCCAATATCATAAATTTCTTTCATCAATTTATAAAAGAATGGATATAAATAGTATTGATTATAATTTGATTGTAGTCGAAAAATACTCTGCTTCATTTTTATCATAAGAGCCTATTTTAGGTACTTACTAGAATAGTGACTTATTTTGGTCACTTTTATGTTTTTGTGCTTATTTATGTTCCAGGACTCTCATTTCATTGCTTGCTTTGGTTCCTTCTTTTTACCCCCACTTATTTGTTTTTGGTTAAAATCACTTGGTTACATTTTTTTTATGTATACAAAAAAATATTTAACTCACTTCTAGGTTACCTTTTTTTTAAAATACTAGAAAAGGGAAGCCCTATGCACGGGCCCAATCATCATTTTTTGAAATTTGTAATGTTTATTTGTGGTATTTTAAATTTTTTAAATATAATGATACTCCCTTTATTCAATATTAGCTTTTTGTTTTAGGTTTATTTCATTATTGTTCAAAGTTCAACATGGATATTTGAAAGTTTTTCCATATTTGCATTTTTATTTATTGAAGTTTTATATTTTCTAGGAGCTAAATTACACTACTTACAAAGTTATATTTAATTATGATTTAGAAAAGGGCAATAGTAGAAAGTCTGGTTTAAATTATATCCTTAAATATTTTAATTAATATATATGCATTATTTCACAAAGTCAATTAATATGAAATTGAGAGAATATTTGTTTGTTTTTCTACCTGGAGCAATTATGGTTAATGCATCATCTATGCATTTACCATCACTAAGTTTGTAATTTTCGTGTTTAATTCATTCGTAGTAACTACATAGTTATATAGAATTTAAGGGGCATATTACTATATTATATATTATATATATTTCTATTATATAGAAACATGATGATGAGGATGACCAAGGGTATATTGGTCATTTCACAGTAATAAAAACACTCCACATACTTCTCGAAGCAACCATTTATGTACTTTCTTTCACCGACAAAGACAACAAAGACAAATACAACTCAAACCTCCATTTTTTTTTGCTTCCAAACCTAATTTCTTGGCACCTTCAAGTTCATTTTTTTAGTTCTCTTGTCTTCTCAACAACATCATCCAAATTGGGGTAAAGTTATTCTCTCATTTTTGCTTCTTCTGCGAAACAAAATAGAGAACTCCTTCAATTCTCCTTCTTAAAACTTTCAAGAAAACTTTTAGCTCTCTTTTTACAATTTAAGGTATGATTCTCTCTCAATTTTTGCTCAAATCTGCTTCTTTTAACACTTCTATAGTTTGCACAAAGTAAAATGGTAGTTACGTCGCCACATAGTTAAGACCGACTCAGTATGAATTTTATAGAAATGAAGAACTCTCTATGTAAAGGCTTGAGTTCTTCTGGTTTCAGAAATATCATACTGAGAATCGACTCAAAAGACTGCTCTCATCTTCTCATATAATTTTGTAGAAACGAAGAACTCTCTATGTAATGTGGAAACATATTGTTGAATAATTTCATTCATGTTCTTCTATGTCATGTACATGGCTTTATATATACATAAAAGATAGAATCACCTAAATCCCATGAAATCTGAGATTATACATAATCATATATTTTACATTAAGAGAAAGAATCAGAGATATGATATTCTAAAGTATCACAATTATCCTAAGATCTTAGAGGATCATATCTTGATATGAAGAATATCTTCTCATCTTAGAGGATCACATCTTTGATGACAAGAATATCTTCTTGGAAATCCTCTATCAGCCAACACACCCCCTCAAGCGGGTGAATGGATATCTTCCATTCCTAGCTTGCTTATTAGATCTTGAAACACATTGTTTGGCAGTCCTTTTGTTAAAACATCAGCCACCTGATCTTTTGTAGATACAAATGGCGTACAAATGAGTCTGCTATCTAATTTCTCCTTAATGAAATATCTACCTCAATATGCTTAGTGCGATCATGTTGTACAGGATTATGAGCTATACTTATTGCTGATTTATTGTCACAGTATAACCTCATAGGTCCTTCCCATCTTATCTTCAAATCATCAAGGATTATCTTTAGCCATAACAACTCACAAACTCCCATCGCCATGGATCTAAACTCGGATTCTGCACTTGATCTAGCTACTACATTTTGTTTTTTACTCCTCCAAGTCACCAGATTTCCTCCTAAGAAAGTGCAATATCCAGAACTTGACCTTCGATCCACTAATGAACCAGCATAGTCTGCATCTGTATAAGCCTCTAAAACCATGTCTCCTCCTCTTTTGAATAATATTCCTTTTCCTGGACTTCCTTTAAGATATTGTAGAATCCGGTTGACAGCTTGAAGATGCATTTCTCTAGGATCATGCATAAATTGGCTAACAACACTTACAACAAATGCAATGTCCGGCCTTGTATGGGACAAGTAAATCAATTTCCCTACAAGTCTTTGATACAAGCCTTTATCTACCACTGAATCTTCTGGAGCATTGCACAATCTATGATTATATTCAATTGGTGTAGCCACTGGTTTACACCCTAATTTTCCTGTTTCTTTCAGCAAATCAAGCACATATTTTTGTTGGGAAATAAAGATTCCTTGTTTTGAGTGTGCCACTTCGATTCCCAAAAAATACTTTAATTTCCCAAGCTCTTTGATGTCAAATTCCTTGAATAAACACTTCTTCAAATTTTGCATCTCCTCTGAATCATCACCTGTTACTATGATGTCATCCACATAAACCAACAATGCTGTCACCTTTCCTATTTTTGAGTGTCGTATGAACAAGGATTGGTCTCCTTGACTTTGTCGATACCCTAGCTTGATCATTACCTTTGTAAATCTTCCAAACCATGCACGAGGTGATTGCTTTAATCCATAGAGTGTCTTCTTCAGTCTACACACCATTCCCTTCTTGCTTTCAAAACCAGGTGGCACCTCCATATAGATCTCCTCATCTAAGTCTCCATGTAAAAAGGCATTTTTTACATCAAATTATTGTAGGTTCCAATTTAAAACTGCAGCCAATGATAATAAAATTCTCACTGTATTCATTTTGCCACTGGGGCAAAAGTCTCCAAATAATCAATTCCATAGGTCTGTGTATAACCCTTTGCTACCAAACGTGCTTTATATCTCTCTATGGACCCATCTGACTTATATTTCACAGTAAACACCCATCTGCATCCGGCCAACCTTTTTCCTTTTGGTAATTCCACAATATCCCAAGTTTTGTTTTTTTCCAACGCTTCCATTTATACCTTCATAGCTTTCTCCCATTCTTTATTTCCTAATGCTTCAGACAAATTTTTGGGGTTTGGAATTGTGTGGAGGTTACAGAGAAAAGCTTTATGACTTGGGGATAGATTTTGATATGTCATGAAGAGGCTCAAATGATGTTGTGTGCAATTTCTGGTTCCTTTTCTGAGTGCAATGGGAAGGTCAAGGTCATTAGATTGGTTAAATTCTTCTTCATGATCAGTTTGGTTTGGTGTTTCTGACGGTTTCAACAGGTTCAAGATGGGTATCAGGAGCAGGAGGAGATGATTGCAACCGAGTAGTTTGATCAGTTAGTCTCTTTCTTCGGGAATATACCTGTAATGGTAGATTATTTTATAGAATTCCATTATCTATATTTGGATTAGGAGACTCAATGGGTTCATTTGGATTTAGAGACTCAGGTAACTGAAGAAATGGTGACTCAGACAAGGATTTGGCACGACTAGAAATGGACAAATCAAATAGTGACAAGTCTAGAGGTTCCTCTCCCTTCAGTGACTCCCCCTGATGGTAAGAATGATTAAAAAAGGATTCACTCTCATCAAATGTGACATCCGCTGAAACAAAGAATTTATTTGATGATGGCTGATAACACTTGTAACCTTTTTGAGTAGGAGAATATCCTATGAAAACACACTTAAGAGCACGTGGGTCTAATTTGCCTCTATTTTGAGAATGAATATGAACATAGGCAACACTTCCGAAGATTCTAGGAACCAATTTATTGGAAATTTCAAAATTTGGAAAGAAAATCCTAAGAGTATCAAGCGGACTTTGAAAGTTCAGAATTCTTGATGGCATTCTGTTACTAAGATGTGCAGCAGTTAGGACAGCTTCCCCCCAATACTGTTTTGGCACCTTTTTGTGAAATAATATTGATCTAGTAATGTCAAGTAATAGACCATTTCTTCTCAATGCTATCCCATTTTGTTGAGGAGTATTGACACATGAAGATTCATGAATAATTCCCTCTTTTTGGAAGAAAACAGAGAGATTTTGATTGAAGTAGTCCTTGACATTATCATATCAGAATCTTTTAATTGGCACATCATATTGGGTTTTGATCATATTAAAAAAGGTAGGAAGAATTCGACTGACATATGATTTTTGCTTTAGCAAATATATCCACGTAACTCTTGTACAATCAACAATGAATGACACAAACCATCTAGCACCATAAATATTAGGAATAGGAGAGGGTCCCCAAATATCACTATGAATAAGAGAGAATGGAGTTTGACATCTTTTGTGACTAATTGGAAAGGAAATACGTTTGTGTTTTGCAATTTCACAATCTCACAATCATCACAATGAAAAGACTCAACAATCAAATCTTTGAACAAAGACGGGAACATCCTTTTGATTACATAAAAGGAAGGGTGACCTAACCGACGATGATAAAGCCATACTTTCTCTTTATTGGACATGATAGATTCAGACAAGAATGAACTAGACAAGGAATTCTTCGATATATATTCACCATTGTGGAAATCCAAACAATAAAGACCACCTTTCTCACTAGCACGCCCAATCATCTCCTTCGTGTTCTGTTCCTGAAATAAGCAATATGAAGGGAAGAAAGTTACTTGGCATTTGGAATCTTTGGTGAGTTTCTGGATAGAAATGAGATTTGCAGATAACTTTGGGATATGAAGGACATCTTTAAGTATCTAGGATTTTCCAAGTGGTATGTCTCCTTGCCCAGCTACAGTAATAATTGAACCATCAGCTATAGTTATTTTTTTATAGCTAGGACAAGGAGAATATGATATGAAGAGATGAGAGAGACTGGTCATGTGATCAGTTGCCCCGGAATCAACCACCAACGTTGGAGGAAGTTTGTCTGAGACATTAGTAATAAAAGAGTAAGAAATACATGTGAAGGCCAATGAACAACTACCTGTTGAAGCTGAATGTTGCAAATCTCCAATTTAAACTGTAGAGTTATTCTCTACGGTTGCAGAAATATTTTCAAAGACTGGAATATTTGCGACATTACCATTTTCAGACATGGTTTGGGCAGATAAAGATAGCAAAAATGGGATTTTTCAAGATAGGATGAATAAAATTGGTCAGGAATAAGCCTAAAGCTCTGATACCATGTGGAAAAAGATTGTTGAATAATTTCATTCATGTTCTTCTATGTCATGTACATGGCTTTATATATACATAAAAGATAGAATCACCTAAATCCGATGAAATCTGAGATTATACAGAATCGTATATTTTACATTAAGAGAAAGAATCAGAGATATGATACTCTAGAGTACCACAATTATCCTAAGATCTTAGAGGATCATATCTTGATATGAAAAATATCTTCTCATCTTAGAGGATCACATCTTTGATGACAAAAATATCTTCTTGGAAATCCTCTATCAGCCAACAAAAGGCTTGAGTTCTTCTGGTTTCAGAAATATCATACTAAGAATCGACTCAAAAGACTGCTCTCATCTTCTCATATATATGTTGCGATTCCAGGTCAGTTCTCTCAATCTTTTCCCTTATGGTTGTCAATCTCAAAGCTTTCAAAAAACTTATTCTTTCAGTTCTCTTCTTTTTCACTATTGGGTGTTCCAAATCAATTAAGATCCTGAATAAAGTAACATTTAAGGTAAGTATTCATGGCATTGGGTATATTCCTTCTTCCTCCTGAATTTCATAGACCATATTTCCTGCTTCACCGCCAATAACTCTAGAATGTATGAATAGCAGTCAGAGACGGGTCTTATATTCTTGAAATTTCTGGTAAAAAAGTTAGAAAGGTCAATCCCTCCCCTACGACACCAAAAAACCAGGGCCGAACTTCTAAACCACCCGCTCCCATAGAATAATATCGTGGCAACGTAGACCTAAGTGGTCATTTGGATCCTTGGGAACCATCACAAGTACGGCCGACCTTTATCTCAGGTGACAGGGGCAGGAGAACACTTCACAAAATGCGCTTTGATAGCGAGCGAGATCTTTGAAATTCAATCAGAACAGCATTGGGTAGGTAAGTTAGCTTCTTTTGCTCCTTCACCCTTGACTGCATTCCCGGAAATGCCATTCCGATCCGCTAAACCTGCTCCTTCTGAGAATGGTTTTACCCCGCTCCTCGGCTTGAACCGAGTGGCTTTCTGCTCTTCAATCTTATTATGTTTCCGATCCTGCCTCAGATTCTCTTTAAGTTGTGGAAACAAGCCCCTATTCCTATCGGTTGCCTAGGAGAACTTTCTCCGACGTGCGTATCAATTCTTCGATAGCTTTGGGTTTTCAATAGTTCTTTTTCGTGATTAATTAAATGTTCATATTGCTCCATTGAGGTTCATATTGTTTTTTCAGTTGGTTGAATGAACCCTGACCTACTTTGTGTTAGCTATCTACACCAACACACCTCTGAAAAATTACACACAAAACCCATAGGCAACACAAACATGCTCATTGACCTTTTCCCCCAACACCTTACAATTGAGATAAATGATTAGGATAAATAACTGATGTACTGTTTATTATAGCCACGTCAAATTTAAAACTCTCTGTGTATGTTGTAACTGGAAGCTAGCAATATCTTTTGATGACATACTATCCTAAATTACACCTACATTTATACAGTTTGCTATAGAAAGTCACTTGCGCTAGGAAATATGAAGTTCTTAGCTTTAATCTATCACTTACTTTGTTGTTTTAAGTTGTTTTTTAGTTTATTGCACTGAGAGTTACTTACATTTTGAAAATTGTTGTTCTTAAGCTCTCACCAATTATTTACTTGGCGTTCACTTTGTGACTGCAGATTCATTGAGAAATGTCGACAAGATATATTTAAAATAGCTACTACGACATCGTGGTAAGGCATCAAACAATGACACTTGAGTTTACCTGATGAATTACTCACCAAATCAATAATATCCTGATAAACTTTATACAAATTTTTATTTATTTCAGTTGAAGTTGTGTACAAGTTTGCAATTAATATGAGGGTCTATCTGTTAAATACTTCCATATTTTCCCAAGCAAGTAAAATTCATTTTCGTAATCTTTAGTGTCTGAAATTGGATTTGAAACTTTATCGTCCTCAAAGGTTTCTGTCTTAAGTATTTGAGTTTTTAAATCAATGGTTTCAGATAGACAAAAAGGCTGAAAATAACTTTAGAAGAGGTATTTATTTTCAATCTCCCAAGTGGCCAAGTCTTTGTAGTATTATAATAACTAAGGTGATGTTACATAACATGTAATGCTATTCTAAATGATTGATGATAATTATAAACGTTCTAGAAGCTGTACACAATCATTTCGTTAGAGGCATTAGCTAAACTACGAGATACATATCTACTATTCAATAAGAGGGAGTTCTACCAGGTGAATCAGGCATGTCTGCCTCGGCATAAATCATGGAAAATTGGTAATTCCTCTCTGTCAAGATGAACTCTCGATGATTTAAACTCTTGTCACGTGTATTGCCTCACACACTCATCTATTTTTCTTATGATTTTTGTTTGCTTCCTCGCATCTTCACTGTGCATGCCTCTTATCAGTCATCCAAAGGAGCTCGCTCCGTCCACTGATTTCAGGTAATAGCTTAGATTTTTCATGATTCATGAATTGTCCTTAATCTCTTCCCACCGGCTTTATGTCATGTTATATTTCAAGTTTTCCTTTTTTTGTTTTACTGATTGTGTTTGATTTTTGTGATTACTAATTTAGTCATCCTATTTCGGAGGTAAACCAATTTGTCTGGGCTCTCTAGCTTTTTTCAGATTTTCTACCTTGGTATTGGTTAATAATTATATACCTCTAAATTTGAATCTATTGTTGACTGGAGCTTCAATCAAGCACCACCGATCTCTGGTGAATTTGATTGCAGGACTATATGTAATTTGATGGGGAAAAAAAATACACTTTACGACTTAAGCTTTCCTAATTGGTATAGGTCCTCCCCCGTCACGATATCTCTTTATAGTGTTGTACTCGAAGTATCATATTATAGCAAGGAATTATGAGTGCTTATTTCAGGAAAAAGCTTCTGTGTGAGCTATTCAAACTAGGAAGTATGTACAATCTTTTTCGCGATACTTATTGTCGTCACAACAATGTTTGTTTAGTTTTTCTCTAGCGAGCATGCTATGTTTTCGTCCTTTCGAGCTTTACAGCGTTGTTCGAGTTGTCACATTGTACAATAACTTGTTTAATATAGTTGAAGAATATGTTCAGTTAATATGGTAGAAAGCATGTTTCAACTTCCTCAAACAATAAAGCAAAATTGAACTTTGCTTCTTTTTTTTTTTCATTTAACACATTTTACTGTCACATTTTAATCATATTGTTAGTTGATCTTATTTGTTTTTTCTGTGTGTAAAAATTTATAGCTTTCATGATTCATTTTTCTTGATATTAGGCTCAAATAAGTAGAACAAAATGGCTAAGAAATTCTTGAGTATAGCTAGCTGTCAAGCTTCATTGCTGAAGAACTTATAGCATGTAAACTAATTTCTAAAAGTTCCTCAGATATATTGCTCTTTTTTCAGGAATTTTTAAATAGGAAAGCACCATTTCTCAAGGCAATATGGTAATGCCATTATCGATGAGCAGCAATATCTATAGATGCATACCAATTTTTAAAATGTTTCTCCCACAAAATGATCAGTTGAGCATCTTTCGAAGAACTGCGGTATCCATACTGCAAATGCAGTTGGTAGAACCTGTTCGACGATGCATTTCAAAGTAACTCGGTAAGAAATTCTTCTTATCCTTTCCGCAACTCTCTATGAGTTTAGTTGAACAAGTATTTTTTTTAAGTTAAACAAGTAACTGATAGTATTCCTACTCTTTTCTGAACCACCGCGAAACCAAAAAAAATTAAAAGCTAAGCCTATATATGTCATGTATAGGAAGGTAGTGGTAGAAACTAAAGGAGTTAATGTTGCTGAACTTCTTCTTCTTTTTTTTTACCCTTAACTCTATGGGCCTGATTTCTATAATTAAAATGGTAAATGGAGAAGATTGTTGCTTGAAAGTTGTTAATGAATGAATTTACTACTATTACTGAATATCCCAGATGCCTAAATCAACTATGCTGCATCTTACATTTCTATTTTTTTCTTTATACATGCAAGATATTTTCTACTTTGGCTATGTCATGGTACAAGTTCTAACACTCATTGTGTTGTGAATGTGTATACTAAGAGAATCACTAATTCTACCTCCTTTTACCTTTGGAGTTGGTGGAAGGTGTTGAGTTTAAACATCAACATGTACATATATATTTAACATTCAAAGTTTTAAATGTAAGAGAGCGACTTTGATGAGATTATATATTAGATGCCCACAAATGTATTTTAGGATGGATAAGATGGTTAATATATATTGTTAGTCATTGGACAAGCTATTCTCTATAGATGACTTACATTTTTGTTTAAAGATGAGAGTTGAGATGTAACATTATCAGTTTCAAGAAAAAAAATGAGAGTTGAGATGTTCTTACTCCTCCTCAAGATGTTACACTTAAAAGACTAAAAAGGCAAATATGAATTCCTTTTCTTTCTTTCTAAATCAATCTGCTACATGAATTTTTTATTCCTCAGCATAAAGTGCTTAAGTACCATTATGCTTTTCTAAATGGTATGAGTTTCGTTATGCTATTGTTTTTGGCACGTACAGACAGAGGCGAATTCAGGATTTCAAAAAGACGGGTGCACCATTGTCAAGGGCGACTCTGTCCTATAAGAAAAAGGCAACCATTTTAGGCCCACAAATTTGAGGGCCTCATTTAATTTAGCAATAATAGATTATAGGTTTTTCATAAGAAAACTATTAAATAGGATTTTCGGAAAAAAATAATATTAAAAGAAAAATTATTAGAAGTTTGATAAATCTTGAGTATTATGTCACAAGAAAAATTAAATGCATTTTTTATATGAATTATTGATTGAAAAAGAATTATTAAAAGAAACCATTTATAAAAAAAAAATATGCAATTTCGCATCTCAAGAAATTTAAAAAGTACACTTTATAAAAAAGAAAATGATTTTTTTTTCAAAAAAATAA